>JACCPG010011384.1:0-31838 GCA_016069955.1 Drepana arcuata
CTGTTAAGCAGGGAAGTAAGCATTAAGTGAATCAAGCCACAGGTTTACATGTAGTGTTAAGGTAGGCATAGAGGTGCGAAACCATAACCTGTTAGGTAGGGAAGTAAGCTTTAAGTGAATCAAGCCACAGTTTACATGTAAGGTGTTTAAGGAATATCAATAGGTAGGCAATAGGTGTTAGGTAGGGAAGTAAGCTTTAAGTGAATCAAGCCACAGGTTATACATGTAAGGTGTTTAAGGGAATATGAATAGGTAGGCGTAGAGGTGCGAACCCATAACCTGTTAGGTAGGGAAGTAAAAGCTTTAAGTGAATCGAGCCACAGGTTTTACATGTAAGGTGTTTAAGGGAATATCAATAGGTAGGCATAGAGGTGCGAAACCATAACCTGTTAAGCAGGGAAGTAAGCATTAAGTGAATCAAGCCACAGGTTTACATGTAGAGTGTTAAGGTAGGCATAGAGGTGCGAAACCATAACCTGTTAGGTAGGGAAGTAAGCTTTAAGTGAATCAAGCTACAGTTTACATGTAAGGTGTTTAAGGAATATCAATAGGTAGGCAATAGGTGCGAAACCATAACCTGTTAGGTAGGTAAGTAAGCTTTAAGTAAATCGAGCCACAGGTTTTACATGTAAGGTGTTTAAGGGAACATCAATAGGTAGGCATAGAGGTGCGAAACAATCAATCTGTTAGGTAGGGAAGTAAGCATTATGTGAATCAAGCCACAGGTTTACATGTAAGGTAATATCAATAGGTAGGCATTGAGGTGCGAAACCATAACCTGTTAGGTAGGGAAGTAAGCTTTAAGTGAATCGAGCCACAGGTTTTACATGTAAGGTGTTTAAGGGAATATCAATAAGTAGGCATAGAGGTGCGAAACCATAACCTGTTAAGCAGGGAAGTAAGCTTTAAGTGAATCGAGCCACAGGTTTTACATGTAAGGTGTTTAAGGGAATATCAATAAGTAGGCATAGAGGTGCGAAACCATAACCTGTTAAGCAGGGAAGTAAGCTTTAAGTGAATCGAGCCACAGGTTTTACATGTAAGGTGTTTAAGGGAATATGAATAGGTAGGCGTAGAGGTGCGAAACCATAACCTGTTAGGTAGGGAAGTAAGCTTTAAGTGAATCGAGCCACAGGTTTTACATGTAAGGTGTTTAAGGGAATATGAATAGGTAGGCGTAGAGGTGCAAAACCATAACCTGTTAGGTAGGGAAGTAAAAGCTTTAAGTGAATCGAGCCACAGGTTTTACATGTAAGGTGTTTAAGGGAATATCAATAAGTAGGCATAGAGTTGCGAAACCATAATCTGTTAAGCAGGGAAGTAAGCATTAAGTGAATCAAGCCACAGGTTTACATGTAGTGTTAAGGTAGGCATAGAGGTGCGAAACCATAACCTGTTAGGTAGGGAAGTAAGCTTTAAGTGAATCAAGCCACAGTTTACATGTAAGGTGTTTAAGGAATATCAATAGGTGCGAAACCATAACCTGTTAGGTAGGGAAGTAAGCTTTAAGTGAATCGAGCCACAGGTTTTACATGTAAGGTGTTTAAGGTAATATCAATAGGTAGGCATAGAGGTGCAAAACCATAACCTGTTATGTAGGGAAGTAAAAAGCTTTAAGTGAATCGAGCCACAGGTTTTACATGTAAGGTGTTTAAGGGAATATCAATAGGTAGGCATAGAGGTGCGAAACCATAACCTGTTAAGCAGGGAAGTAAGCATTAAGTGAATCAAGCCACAGGTTTATGTAGTGTTAAGGTGAGGCATAGAGGATTGCGAAACCATAACCTGTTAGGTAGGAAGTAGCTTTAAGTGAATCAAGCCACAGTTTACATGTAGGTGTTTAAGAATATCAATAGGTAGGCAATAGGTGTTAGGTAGGGAAGTAAGCTTTAAGTGAATCAAGCCACAGTTTACACGTAAGGTGTTTAAGGAATATCAATAGGTAGGCAATAGGTGCGAAACCATAACCTGTTAGGTAGGGAAGTAAGCTTTAAGTGAATCAAGCCACAGTTTACATGTAAGGTGTTTAAGGGAATATCAATAGGTAGGCGTAGAGGTGCGAAACCATAACCTGTTAAGCAGGGAAGTAAGCATTAAGTGAATCAAGCCACAGGTTTACATGTAGAGTGTTAAGGTAGGCATAGAGGTGCGAAACCATAACCTGTTAGGTAGGGAAGTAAGCTTTAAGTGAATCAAGCCACAGTTTACATGTAAGGTGTTTAAGGAATATCAATAGGTAGGCAATAGGTGCGAAACCATAACCTGTTAGGTAGGGAAGTAAGCTTTAAGTGAATCGAGCCACAGGTTTTACATGTAAAGTGTTTAAGGGAATATCAATAGGTAGGCATAGAGGTGCGAAACAATAACCTGTTAAGCAGGGAAGTAAGCATTAAGTGAATCAAGCCACAGGTTTACATGTAGAGTGTTAAGGTAGGCATAGAGGTGCGAAACCATAACCTGTTAGGTAGGGAAGTAAGCTTTAAGTGAATCAAGCCACAGGTTATACATGTAAGGTGTTTAAGGGAATATGAATAGGTAGGCGTAGAGGTGCAAAACCATAACCTGTTAGGTAGGGAAGTAAAAGCTTTGAGTGAATCGAGCCACAGGTTTTACATGTAAGGTGTTTAAGGGAATATCAATTAGTAGGCATAGAGGTGCGAAACCATAATCTGTTAAGCAGGGAAGTAAGCATTAAGTGAATCAAGCCACAGGTTTACATGTAGAGTGTAAAGGTAGGCATAGAGGTGCGAAACCATAACCTGTTAGGTAGGGAAGTAAGCTTTAAGTGAATCAAGCCACAGTTTACATGTAAGGTGTTTAAGGAATATCAATAGGTGCGAAACCATAACCTGTTAGGTAGGGAAGTAAGCTTTAAGTGAATCGAGCCACAGGTTTTACATGTAAAGTGTTTAAGGGAATATCAATAGGTAGGCATAGAGGTGCGAAACAATAATCTGTTAAGCAGGGAAGTAAGCATTAAGTGAATCAAGCCACAGGTTTACATGTAGAGTGTTAAGGTAGGCATAGAGGTGCGAAACCATAACCTGTTAGGTAGGGAAGTAAGCTTTAAGTGAATCAAGCCACAGTTTACATGTAAGGTGTTTAAGGAATATCAATAGGTAGGCAATAGGTGCGAAACCATAACCTGTTAGGTAGGGAATTAAGCTTTAAGTGAATCGAGCCACAGGTTTATATGTAAGGTGTTTAAGGAATATCAATAGGTAGGCAATAGGTGCGAAAACATAACCTGTTAGGTAGGGAAGTAAGCTTTAAGTGAATCAAGCCACAGGCTTACATGTAAGGTGTTTAAGGAATAT
Organism: Drepana arcuata; assembly: GCA_016069955.1. NCBI lineage: Eukaryota > Metazoa > Arthropoda > Insecta > Lepidoptera > Drepanidae > Drepana > Drepana arcuata. The sequence goes on from JACCPG010011384.1 coordinate 3,318, forward strand.
CAATAGGTAGGCATAGAGGTGCGAAACCATGACCTGTAAGGTGGGAGTAAGCATTAAGTGAATACAGGAAACAGGTTTACATGTAAGGTGTTTTAAGGAATATCAATAGGTAGGCATAGAGGTGCGAGACCAGAACCTGTTAGGTAGGGATTATAGTATTTAATAACTCGAGCCATAATTTTAATGTAAGGCAGGCAATAAGGTGTGATACCGTAACTTGTAGGTAGGCAAGTATAAGTATTAAGTAAATCGTGGCACAGGTGTTTATATTAATCTTAATAGGTAGGCACAGTGAAAAAAAAAAATAACCTATAGGTAGGCAAGTATAGAATTAAGTGAACCGAGGCACTTGTTCTTAAATAAAATATGTTATATGAACCTCAATAGGTAGGTACAGATGTAAGCAACCATATCATGTAGGTAGGGAAGTAAGAATTAAGTAAATCGAGCCACAGGTTTTTACATGTAAGGTGTTTAAGGAATATCAATAGGTAGGCATAGAGGTGCGAGGCCATAACCTGTAAGGCAGGGAAGTAAGCTTTAAGTGAATCAAGCCACAGATTTACATCTAAGGTGTGTAAGGAATATCAATATGTAGGCATATAGGCATAGAGGCGCGAGACCATAACCTGTTAGGTAGGGAAGTAAGCTTTAAGTGAATCAAGCCACAGGTTTACATGTAAGGTGTATAGGGAATATCAATAGGTAGGCATAGAGGTGCGAGACCATAACCTGTTAGGCAGGGAAGTAAGCATTAAGTGAATCAAGTCACAGGTCTTTATATGTATCTTAATAGGTAGGGCATTACACGCTTAATAGCACGATACTTCAACCTTCAACTATACGTAACTGTCTACGTAAGGCAGCTTAAATTATTTATCACGGTATGCGCGAACATTTGGTTTCGTTCATTTCTTATGCACATTTGGACAATACTTTTTAGTCCAAACCATTTACAAGCATCTAGATATCAGTTTTATTGCACCCAATGGTAGAATTTACAGGATTGGATTAACGGGAATGATAAGAAAATTATAAAGCATGATAATTAGCATGTTCTAGGATTGTGTTCCATTCTTTTTTTAACTAGTTAATTTAATCGTTTAACTTAAATCGTGGGTTTTTTTATGGTTAATTATAAGGATTGTAATTGTACGAGGCTTCTTGCATTATTGAGCTGAATGCACAATAGTAGGCTTTAGGCGGGTGTGTTATGTCTAAATCGAATTTCATGATTTTTATTAGTTTTTATTTGTTTACGTTAAAAAAAAGAACAGTATTGAAGAACGCGTATTCAAAAATACTTATATCAAAGCATGTTACAAAATACAATGGGTCTCTTTATGGTATAAATACGTATTTACATGTATGAAGCGTTAAATGTCATCGCATTTAACGAACATTTTATCATAAATGCCTAATATATTTAAAGCTCATATATTGATGCTAATTTAATGTAATATGCATCGGCTGTATATATCGGAGGGAGCATAGGTATTTATTTTCGAAGATTCAAGCATGAATGCGGCATGTTTCCAATAGTTACGTTATGTCACCATTTAGGATTGCACGGTTGGGAACTTTAAACCAGGCACGTATTACGTGGTTATCATGCCAAACATGGACGTGTGTGACTAATAATAATCGCTTTACGAATATCTGTTATTAATTGTGGTATTTTTTCGAGTTCATTTGTTCTATCCAAATTATTCTGGTTTCAAATAATATATTTTAAAATTAATATACGTACGCTCATAAGTGAAAAATAAAGACATTAACCCACTAATTGAGTCATTTCAACTTACGTTGCGTTGGCGTTAAACCAGTTGTAACTAAATTCTTGCTTTATAAGTAGAATGGTTACACGCCTGTTAAAGTGTGTAAAGTTTCAAGTCTGAATACAAAACATGATTCTGAAATAGTATGTTGACATCTGAACAGCGTTGTTTAATAAAGCCGCATTTATTCCGTATAAGGCCGCATGTATGATTTCGATCAGGTAGTTTATCGATATTTGCAGTAACTGAGGTTATGGAAAGATATCAAAGAGTGAAAACAACACGCAAAATGCCTTGAAAGTACGTCCAAATAGATAGTGTCCTTTATATGAATAAAAATACAGGGCACGTATTAGGAACGGACGAGCGGCCCTATTTGTTATGTATTATCATTGTTTAAAAGGTAGAATGACTAGGTAGACTGGATAGTACACTATCATCATATTAAAGATTTACTGGTAGCCATTTGAGTTAAGATTGGTGTAATTTTATGTACGCACTTTAAACATAACCTTAAATAACAGAACAAGGCCTACCTAAATCAAATCGTGTGTTCGAATGTTTAATTAACTGAATTTTTACACGTATATAGAATTATAGAATTTCTACAATTGTACCTTAGGTTCATGTCAATATTCGTTGCTTACTTTTTCTGGTTGTCTTACGTGGTATATATCTTTATTGAGAATTTCGTTACCGTGTATATTAACATGATACTTTTGGGTCTAACACCAAGATGGGGATAAACGAGTATTTTTTATTGCGTTATCGTTACCGGAAATGCTAGTTACTGAGTAATCAGATTACCTGCCTTAAAGCTTGTTTGAATATTTTATTCATACCATTTTTATTAATAATAATACTTGTACGAACCAAGCTTATTTTGTAGGTACTCATACAAATCCAACCACTGCGATTATTTTTCATATCGATCGATTATTTTTCTATCTTCATTATGTTCGTTATGTACATATGCTTTCAAAACTAACATACGATGCTGAATAGTGATAAAACTGCACTTGATATGTCTAGAAATTAATAACGTTGCGCGTGTTGTAAATTTGGGGATACACAAATAGTTACAAGCATTAATGCTGTGCACGTTTTCTTCGTTGTGTTTGAATTTTACTTTATTATCTTCGCTTAGGAATAATAATTTTTGGTTATTATTAATTGGTAGAATAACTAAGAAACTATACGCCACAAATAAGAATGCGACAATAACTAAAATCGAATTATGGAATCTATGAAGTTGGAAATACCCACATGTCCGCATTATACATATAAATAGATTGGTTAATTTCAAGATAGAAATCGTACATTGCAAAATTCGCACAAGTATAAAGTGTTATGAATACCGAATTAATTTATCCTAAAGCAATTTGGCCACGGGAAGTGTGTAAATAAGTAACTAACTTTAGGTACGCATACTTACTAGAGAACGTAACTAAGATTAAGTTTAGCTTATACATTAATTTGTACTAATTTTTTGCCTTTTGATTACATTTCAGGCCATTGGTTATAAGTTGTACATGATAGTTATGTTACACGTTGTTCTGCAGAGCCCGTAGTGTCCTGCCGTTCTCTACATGGCGGATTTCGTCCACAACAATTATCATCAATATTGTAGTGTCGCTACTATCGGACAAAAGGATGGACTAGACATTCTTCAGTATTAGACACGGCGTCCTTGTTAGCTACTATCCCACAGAATTTAAGAATTAAGGTATATATATATAATAGAATTTTGAATCAAATAAAACTATATCACGAATTATCCACCTATTAGATAACATGCATGAATTTGAAAGATAGGAACTATAGAAGAAATAGGACAATTTAACGACCAGCATTCGATGTCAACATTCAAATAAAAACGTAAAACGACTTATACCGATGTTTAATATAGCTTGGCTATAAAACTACACCAGAGGCATCTAGGTCAAACTAGACAATACTGTATGACATTGACAGTTCTATCTAACTGTCCGTGGCTATAATTAGGCATCTTAGATAATAAGAAGTCCTAATACTGAGGTCTTAGAATGTGAAACACGAATGATAATACAAACGTTCCTAGTACTCTATAGTTTCTGCTCAATAAGTGAGGTAGACGAACATTGAGTTACACACTAACCGAGACGTCTTTCCCATACTGTAATCCTATTCAATGTTTGATTTTCAGATGAGTTAATATTAAGTTGGCGACGACAGGCAGGCAGGCTTTTAGCACACGGCATTGGTTAATTATCAGATTATCTATACATCAGTCATTCAGGACAGGAAGTTAATGATTGACCACTTATGAGGCGGGTGAATAGGAAACTATTAGTGATACAATATTAATGTAAATGCGATTAATTTTCCAAATTTGTTGTTTGATTCTTTATCTTTTTATATATGTATATATATATATATATAATTAACAAATCATATTATTTTGTATAAGTAGATATTTTATTTTACGAACATAGACACACACGATTTTTGATGCATCAATACATGGGTAAACAAGATTTTTCCCAAACCAAATTTATAAGACTTAAATACGATTTTTCTAAAGTGAATGTAGGACCATACTAAGGTTAGAGTTCCGAGTAGGATTGTAGAATTAACACTAAGGTTTATAATGAGTTCATAAAATATGCATAAATCGGGCGATGACTTAGGCTAGGAATATAATTTATATGCTAACTTAAGGTTACTATCACATCCAGTGTTTGACGATAAACTTTATTTAGGACTCAAGTTATATATTATTCATCATATGTATTCAGAATAGGTTATACTGATATGTAAGCGATAAATATACTCGAATCTTGTAATTAGATTTAGAGCTTCTCTCAAGTTAAATTAGTTTTAAAAACTAGATTTGATAATGTCATTAGGCTAGGTATATTAGGTTAGTTTGCCCCTGAACTTTAGAGTGGCGACTTAGGCCGTAGGTTTGGGATGTCTCGAGAGACTCCGTCAGATAACTTGGAAGAAGCCTAAATTATTGGCAGGTTTTAGTTGAAACTCTACTATCAGGCGTGGCTTAGTTAACGTTATACATAAAATATTTATAGTTAGCGCTAGTTTGATAAACTTTTAAGTATACGTTTTTAAAGATACTTTATTACTTAGATGTAACATATAGGGTTAGGACTCAAGTAGTAGCTAAACGTCTGTTAAAGTCATTGCTTCAGATTTCATGCCCTCAATGTCTAGTTCTACATAAATACCGAAAAGGATCTCTTCATCGCTTTTTAGATAAAATCGTAACAAATTAATATTAATGTACCTACATAATATTTTTGTATCAGTAATTATCAATCGCATATTATGACTAACGAAAAGAAAATAGTATGTGTCTGTGTCTTAACTTTATAAATCTGTCCCAAAATATGAGTTTTAGTTTTGAGAATTAAATGTTGTCCCTTTGATCGTATCCATTATGTAAATGTGTTGAAATGATTAAATAATTGATGAATCAGTGTTAACTTTGTTTCTCATTGTGTCGTAATAATCGAGTAAGGTAAGCTTGACCGGTGGAAATTTTATGGCGAATTAGTTCATATTGTTTTTATTTTTTGTGTTACGTTAATCCATCATAATATCAAAAGCAGTAAAATGAGAATCAAACTGTAAAACATAACATACATATCATACATCTCATCACGCCGAGTCCCTAATGGGGTAGGCCGGGAGAATATATGACATGTATATATTATTATCTTCACGTATTTCTCAAAAGGATTAATCCTTTCGCCGGAGATATATTTAGGTTGAGATTTAGGTGTAAACGTTACAGTTTGCAAGTCCATGGTTGTTTCTGAAGCACTACAAAATACATGATATAACATAATAGGACATTTTATCAACCTATAGAAAAGCAATGATCATTAGCAAACTGCACTTTTGAAGGCATATAAAAACTAGGTGATTAATGTTGGTAGTAGGTTACTTCACAGGCTTAGGCACTTAGGCTATTTTTCACAGTGCACATTACGCTCATCTTAGCCTGAAATCTCCCATGTTGAATATTGTCCATAACTTGATGGATCCTAGTATAAGATAGGAGATGGAGCTAAATAAAAACATGAATTTGGCCGAATTTAGAGTTGAATGAACGATGTGTTCTTTGCCGGTCGTGTAACTTGAACTACATGCTCAATACCTACATCATGCGAATATAAAATAAGTACTAAGTATTTCATGCATAAGGTATACAATGCAGTACCTACATAGGGGACAAACAAAACCACTTCTGAATTTGTAATAAATGCAAATGATCTGCTGAGTTTCTTGCCGGTTCTTCTCAGTAGAAAAGAGGTTCCGAACCGGTGGTAGATTCTATTAAAAAAATAAAGAAACAGTAAATTATAAATATATAAATGCGGCTCAACTCCACTACAAATAGTAATTTGCTTAAATCCGATATCCTTTTAACTATTTAAATCCATGACATTCATACAAACGGACTATGACTTACTGGAGTTCGGATTTGCTAGCCCTTTCAATTTCAAATTTGGGTAACTAATTTGATAATTGACGAGGCTGATAAATCCGAGGGAGAGTGGTGGGCCTATTAAAAAAATTTATCATAAAGTTAAATTAGTCTCCTTTCCATGTCTTATAATGTATTTGTTTTTTTGATTTGAATTATTTGTATAAACTATAAGGTTAGCGTCTTTAACGTTTTTAAAGTCCCCGTATTTAAAGCATATAATAAAAATAAATATAAATCATGTCATACATTTTTATTCCTATGGAATAATAGGTGGAATAAAATAAAAATGGAAAGAATAAGGAAAAATAGGTGGGACCTACAGACGGACACATATTTTTCCTTTGACTTTTTTTTCTTAGCGACCTTAAGATGTCCGCAAATTCTCGAGCAGTGAAGATAACTAATGTTCAAAGGATAGACTTTGATTTTCATTCAAGAATGTAAACATCTGCAACGAATTCGACCATCTTGATATAAGAGAGTAAATTATAAAACAATACAATGAAACGGAGCATACAAACCCACTAAAAAATAACTCTAAGGTAAACATGGTAATTTACAAACATACAAAAAGTCTAACCGAAATTAAAATAAATATAATTTTTACTTTATACTGTGGTTTTATTCATAATAATGTACAGGGGAAAAGATTAATTAAATTATCTTAAGCTTTTCCTTTGTAAACCTCTCCTTTACTTTAAGTGAACCATTAACCAAATACGTTGGAACTAAACTAAAGCAAGTTAAAGCTATGTTCGAAAGAGATGTTAAAGTGATAGAGATATCATTTATATAACTGAGCGGGCAAATTGTAGAGTGAATTATATTTATAGGAAGCATGAAAGTAGAATACTATTCGTTCCCTTCGAAAAATGTGCATTAGTGTATTTTATCTAATGTACATTGAAGGGATTCGCAAAGCGAATAGATTATACATGTAGTAAAGATAAATTGAAGAAATACGAAAATAGTAGAATGGCAGAGGAAGACAGTTTCAAATAGTCCCAATTACATAGATCAAAATATCATATGAGCATCAATATGAGCACTCAAGGATGGGAACGTCAAGAGTACCTAGTCGAAACTGGTGAGCATGTATGAAGACTGATGACTAGATGAAGCGAAATAGGTTTGTAAGTCTCGTGAGAATTGGCCGTCTACTCTATAAGGAATAGGCGAGAAGACGTGTAATGTCTCAAATACCTCTGAGTGAAACATTCTTCAAAATGAACGACCAATCTGTATGTATTGCTGGTAACAAATTACCAGTACGTATGTATGTACCTATGTATAGAGTTCATTATACATCTATACTAATATTACAAAGAGGCGGTTATAAACTCGTCTCGTATGCGTATCTACTACACTCTGTAATAAATATAAATATCACAATATAAAACAAACCTCCCCCGCTGCGTCTGTCTGTCTGACCGCGATAAACTATATCTACTGACAGATTTTCATGCGTTTATATAACACACTCAATAGACTGATTCATGAGCAAGGTTTAGGATTATAATAAATAACTGATGCATATGTTCTACTACCCGAGCGAAGCCGGCGTGAATCACTATTATCTACGTATATGTGTACCTAGTTAAATATAATGCGGGTGAAACCGCAAACTGCCAGCTGCAGAGCCATCTATCCCGAGAGGTAAGTACTAAAATACCTGGCTGTCAGATATGGTTAGTTCGTCAGTGAGTTGTGCCATTTTCACTATATACCTACTTAGGAGTAGTATATTGTTCGATATATAGAGGCCGCAAGTTAGCTCGTTTGGTATTCAAGAGGGATTTTGTATAACGCTAGGCTTATACCAAAAGACTACTATTGTATACTGCTTAGACAAGATTCGTAGTAAGACAGGTGGTTATTAACGTACCGCGAGGAGACCATGGCTTATATCTATTTATTTATTTTATATTGGATGGTTGTAACGTAGTTTAGAATTTGTTCTATATGACTAGTGGCGCTAAACAACTGATAGGAAGCGTTCAGTCAATTGTGAATATCTAAAATAAATTAGTAATTCCGTCTAGATGAAGCTCGTAATACAATATAAATTAGTAAATTGCAGGTAAACACTTATTCTATCAGTTTTTAAGTTTACTAACTTTATTCGACGTCAAGTGTGGTCCAGAGCGTCCTAATGTATATAACCTCACAGAAAGTTTTCCAGTGTTCAATAGTAGTAGTCTTTGGTCTAAATGTAATGGAAAAGAGCGTGTATAAATATTATTTTTAGAGAGGTAGGGCATAACGGGTTTCCCGTTCGAATTTGGAGCTGCCAGACTTGGGCAGGACCTCCACCTTATAGAAGTCCGTAGCCAAATAACACAATTTATTGTGTTGTGTTCCTACGCGGTGAATAAGGTTCCCAGTAATGAGCTCCTTGGGGAGGTGGAAAGATTGTTATATTGTGCTGGCAGCAGAGGGATTAGTCCCATTATGCCGCCAACACAGTATAACTGTCCAACCGTAGAGTAGCAACCCGCAAGTGATACTTCGGTATTGTAAGCGTAAATAGGCTGCGGTAACCGTTTTCCATCGGATGGGCCGTATGCTTGTTTGCCTCTCTAGTTGTATAAAAAAAAACATAAAAGCTCTACTGGCGCCATCTTGTGCCCATGGCCGGGCGAATAATGTGTCAATAAATGCCTCTTAACATTGACTCTCGGTCGATAGAGGGGGACACTTAACCAACTTAACACAACATTAATAATAAAAACAGAATTCAAATGTGTAAAATATTTATATTATAATAATCAATAAATTGTCACAACAACAAGGAATTGCCAAGAACCTACCTTACACAATTGCCACATATGAAATGCTTAGCCTATGTCTACGTATTCTTATTCTAACTTAGTTAACTTAACTTTACATCACATGTAGAACGAGATAATGTTTTATATTATAATAAGTAACAATTGCCGATGATAATCCAGCGCGCCGCCTCTCACACCGTACCTTACTAACTAGGAAATATGGTTATCACCACAAAATAGGTGCTATTAAGTATGTATTGAGAAAAACTGCTCACATCTGAATATTCCCTTATTAGCTATATTAAGAATATGTCAGTCCAAATAGAAAGACCAAGTAAAGTATTACAAAAGCAGTATTTATTGACGGTAGAGTATCAATAAGTATCAAAAACTTCGCATTATATAGTAATAATAATATATAAGTATAGACTGAAGAATGCAATAAACACACTATTGCATCAAAGACACGTAATTACCAACGTCTTTTATTGCGGCAGTGAGAAACAGATACCGTTATCTTCATCGAGTTTTCGCTACTCTGTTATCCTACATATCAATCAGTCAAAATAATCTTAATTTGTTTATACTTTACCAATAGACAAATAGACATTAAAATCGTTCGATTGTAAGGATTCGAAAGTTCGTTTTTACTGAGAATAGTCCGGCAAGAAACTCAAATGGGTAAATGGTTGTATTTCATATAACTTTTTAGGTTATAGAAAACAGACCCATAGACATAGATACAATGCCTTGATGTCAAAATGAGTTATCACAATATTCGCAAGTAGGTACCTATAGCGCTAATGCCAGCCATCGCTTTATTTATTGGCTTTCGTAGCGTGAGTACCTTGGCTTTTGCTACTTAACGGACAATGACGGGGTCATAAGCCTCCAGCTCGGCACTTTTTAGGGTCTAAGCAATGACAGCTAAGGGAAGCCCTGTCGTTGGGACCTCTGCTTAGAGCGCTGCTGGTTCGCGAGCTGGTGGATTTTATATAAATAATTTTTTCATCGCACTTCTCAACCATTATTGGGGGAAGGGATCGAACACTGTCAACCTTACGCTGTAGGTAATGGCAGTTAAGTGGTCTTGACTAATTCAAGTCAATAGTTTGTAGATTTAAACACATACCAAACTGATAAAATAGGTACCCAACTGACACGAAAATGGGTTATACTTGTAGAATAATCTCATTGCTGGAAAGCTGGTAGGCAATGGAAGTGATATTGTGCAGAAAGTCTGCCATTAACAGAACACCTTAGGAAGCCTTAGCAATACAAGGCGTTGGCTTTCAGTATTTTCAGCAATACAAAATTACTTTGTCATAAAATACAATGTTGTTGCATTCGATAGAAGAAAGTCTGATCTTGGCGGTGCGTGGAACGGCATATGTTTGGAGATCTTTATCTCTTGTTTTTGTTCTTCATGGTGAGCCGCCGCCAGAAGCTAGTCTTTTCTTGCGGCGGCACCTCTTCACGTGCCTCCTCCCCTCGCGTCTCCCCTCGCAACATGTCCAGGAACGTGGGGTCGTTCTTTCTCACATTCTTGTCGATCTTCACAGCCTCTGCGCTCAATTCCGCCTTCAGCTTCTCAGGGCTCGTATTCTCGACCTTAAACTCGTTAGGATCCTCGACGAACGCCTGCTGTAGGTCGCGCATAATCTTTTTCCTTATCGTCTTCTTCATGCTGAGGTGTCTCTCTAACGTCTTGACGTCACCGTTGGGGTATGTTCGGAAGTCCTCCTTTTTCTTTTTGGTCTTTTTGTTTTTATCATCGCTGTCCTCGTATGGTTTGCCCTCGTATTGTTGGTTAAGTCCGAAGATGTCCCGCAGGTGGGGAATGGCCCGCTCCGACGTCATTCTGCTCGCGGACGCCGCTCCCGCCGCTCGGTGATCACAAACACCTCATCGTACACCTGAAATGGAAACAGAAAAAATATTGATCGACTGCAATCTCAGTAATGACACGTTACGCTTGTCAATTGTTTTCTCTGACGTCCGACTTCACGCGAGATTTTTGTCCATATTGGAAAGTCGTGGGAACGCGGGACAATAGTTATTTCCTAGCCTTAGTCCATTACTAATTAATCATCAGATTTTCACTACTGCAATTGGAAGGCAAACGTACGTCTTTTGTATGGAGAGTTCGTAAGTTGTTATGCCGTGTAAGACAATGGCGGAGGCTTCCAACCGTAGCCGAGTGTGATACACAGTCGGTGCTCGCTATAACAACTTCCCCTCATATTCTTGGTACAGTTTTTTAAGTTCGGAAACGTTGCCTCATGTCTTAAGGTCAAAGATAATGTAATATTAGTACTTATTATATTGAATTATGTAGGTTAATTAGGAACGTATTATGTAGGTTAGTTAAACCTATTAACCTAGATCTTATAAAAATCGTGGCTTAACATATTTCTAGACAAGATCAGTTATCAGGTAAGTTGCAGTGGTTTTGCTAAGGTAATTATTATCTCAAATGGGGCTGAGTTTCCTTCATAATATTAATCTTTTAAGCTAATGAGGAAGTGTTGTTAAAGATATATTTATGATACAAAATGAAGAAACAACAAGTTAATTAAATTTAAGTACAGACATAAGTGTTTCTTGCAGGAATGTGCGCAGCATCCGTGCGGAGTGCATTGTGTTACAGAATATAATAAAGTGCGCTCGACTGCACTCGCCTCGAACAATGCGGCTCATTTAGCGCCATTTCTAACAATCCTACTCTTCCACAGAATGTTTCAAAACACTTTCATTTCTTTCCTCGCTAATTGGGTTCAAATAATTGGCACCTTAAATTGCTGGATATAATTAAATTAAGTCTTAGTTGGAAGCGAGCGAATCGTCGTTTATAAATTCCGTGGACTGAGCTTCGCGGAACTCACGCCGAAACTGGATATCTACGAATATTTTGTTTAAATCCCTATTTATTTTTAATAATCCCTATTCAATAATTATTGGTATACAACTTAAAGTTCCCAACATTAATTAAAAACAAATATTCATGAACTTTTTTTACGTATTTGTTATAATGCGCAGTCTTTATTTTACAGAGTTCGTAAATAGCTTTTTATACCCTTACTTAATACAAAAAGCTACATTATATAAAACGGCATAATGTATCTCTCGATTAGCAATTTGAATGTAGGTATATTTTTAATTGAATACTTCAAAAACCTAGGAGATAATTAAGAACGCACAAGGGCAAGTGTACGTCGGATTATTCTGCAATAAGTTGTAATTGGTGACTTTTAAACTTTAATGTTTCTTTTTACGTCTTAAGGTTGGTTACGCAAGAGGAAATTGATAGTGTAGTAAAGGAACGCAGCTTAAACTCTCTGAGACGTATACGAATACATCTCTCGCGTGTAGTATAACAGCTGACATTAACATTGGATGGGGTCACTGCACTTTACCTAACTCTAGCCACACATGATCGGAGCCGGCCATGTTGGAGTCGTGACGTCACACACCGGTTACGATATTTGGTTGAGATTATTTTGTTTTTGTGACTTGTAATCCGCGTTTGTTAACGTTTTACATAAGAGCAATAAGGTTAAAGCATTTCACGTTTATTGTTGTAATAATTATGTACGTCATTTTAATTAATTGGGTAGGTTGTAATGTCTTAATTTTTCCTACATAAAGACCTAAAAGCGTTTAATACATCTTTAAACGCTTTTTAATTTCCTTTCACCTGACAGATAAACACCTGACTTATTTGGTGACAGCAGTACTTCAAATAGTACGAGATATTGATGATTAGTTTGAGACAAATATACATTATTTGATATCAAAATGAATCCAGATTACATTAAGGTTGTATTAGGATTTATATCCTACAATGAATACTTATTTATAGAGTATATGTCGAGTAGGTACCAAGAGTCTATATCTACTTTAATGTTGCAGACATTAGAAAGGTGACTAAACATTAAAATTCATTGAAAATGTAGGCCACAAAAAGTTAACAACAAAAGCTGGCCTATAAAAATACGAGTAATCGGCCGTTAATCGCAAACAATGCTCCGCCATCAAGCACCGTCGTCAGCAAGCGCGGTAAATAGCTGACACAAATGTTACGCCATATTACGCAGACCATAGACAACTGGGTTACTGGTTTAACAATCAGAGAGGAGTTTTAATTATTTTTCATCCTAATTTTAGTTGTGATTCGGTTATTAATGCTTTCGATAAAAAATTGTTTAGTTTTGATTTGAAGAAAGCGTCATATTTATTGCACATCTAGAGTGTTTTATTGATTCCGAAAATAATATTCTCGTAATAGTTATTTGAGAGTAGCTCTTGAATTCTGATGAGTCAGTCAATTAGTCCGAAGTCCGAACAGTAAGTATGCGAACATTTATGTGCGACGTAATTTTACAGGTCCATTGGCGCCATGTTGCAAAATTTGTTGCTTTATTTTTTATTTCATACACAACGGCCGCTTAAATGGTAAACTGTGATGAAACATATGTCAGCCACACGGTTTCACCCGAAAGTTTCTATCATTGGATTTTTTTCTGGAATGTTAGTTCTCCAGCTAATTATTAAGCCTATAAGAAATACTAAGTCATAATAAATATAAATTACCTATTATTGTTATTTATGTATCTCTGTGTCCAATTTCATTCAGTTCTGTTCAGTAGTTTCTGCGTGAAGAAGGAACAAACTTTCGCATTTATTAGTCCTACGATAAGATCCAAGTTAAAGGTTGTACACTTATTACCATTGGTAACTAGTTTACCCATCATAAGCGCTTAAGCGTTATATCTTAGTGACGTCAGCTTTAGCCTGAGATATAAGATAGGGATACATACGTGTCATTAGCGATGCTAAAAAAACAGGTCACTTTTTTTATTATGTACCAAATTTTTTAGATACATGCTCTTTAATCTGGCGCTCTACTCTCTGCCTACTTCTTGGCGTGATACTGTGTATGTATGTATTCTTTGTCTAAAACTTATTAAAGTAGATACCTACTAAATAGTCATACATTGCATTTCTTTGCGTTGCAGGTTGAACAGTACCTATACGGCCTTGTGGGTTTTTACAGAAATATGAACACGTTTCAACGATATTTAACCAAGTGTCCGTACAAAGCCGGCGTGGCGTATTACTGCAGACGTACTGTTTAATATAAAATTGTGTAAATAATAACACCATTGTTCCTAGAGTGACGCAGGTGTGTTTGCCACGCCACTGTTTACGAAACGAGTCTCTTTTCATAACTTAAACTTTTTTCTAGAACTTGCACTGTGTCAAAGTTGGAATAGACAATTATAGGGGTAGATTCATCATCACTAGGAACATATATAAGATACAACAGAATCGAAACCGGCGCGCATGTACAAAAACATTGATGATTTAATGGATGAAGCTATAGAGATCTGTTAGTCGAGAGAGAACTCGCGCTTAACTCTCTCTGTATACCCCGTGAGGGACTCGACGTGGTGTTTTGTACATATGTATAAAATAAACTCTTTGATCGTGATAAACTCAAAAACTGCTAAACGGATTTTGGAGCGTTTGGAACTGTCACGTTTGTAAGGTTTCTCAGAAGAAGGGTATCTGAAGGCGTGGGAACACCTTCTATTGGCCTAAGATATATTTAGGTGCCAACGTGACATATGACGCACCCATCACCGTTTCTCAAGCACGACTACATATGTGTAGTCGTGCTTGAGTCTACAGACAACAGAGAAATCTTATTACAACCACTGCTCTTGTTCAAAAGGTTAGGTTACTTATAACGAGGTAAAATACTGTAAGAAGAATTATGGTGAAAAGAAAGCAAAGCTCGACGAATAAAATTACTGCTAGCGCCATCTAGTTATCAATGTTCACTACATACACACTACAATGTTTTAGTTTGCACGTTTATTCCCCTCGTGTCTTAGTTTTGACGATCTCTAGGGGTGCGAATCAGACCGTGTCCGCTCTCGTCCAATAACTGAGCGCAGTCTCCCATGCTGCCGCCGAATATTTGCGATGACCGTATTTGTTTGTCATATGTAGATAATATATACCAAAGTAAGAGTGATATCTCTGGCGGAAAGTGGGCGTGGGTGCTAGCTACATACCTCCGCCTACCCCATCGGGGACCATTTTGGTAAGGCTTAAAGATATATTAATTAGATCAAATCGATCGGATATTATGCGGTTATTTCTTAGCTGTGCACCTAAAGTTCAGTAGTTTCGAGTTAAGTAGAGAATATCAACTATTATCTCCCCCCGTCAGAAGTCCCTGTAACTTAAACTTGGGGCTCTTGAAGAATAAAAGTTAGCCTGTTGCCGGGCAAGAAAGCGACATCGCCAAGTAAACGTCGTAAGCTGTTGGGTCTAACAATAACAAACAATAAGTTGACAGGGACAAAAGTTGTCAAAATCATGATTTGGGATTGACCTGCCCGTTGAGGACCTTAGAGAGTACAGCATGGACTACTTAAAGAAAGGGATACCCCTGTTGTTGCAAGCGCACACAGGCGATGGTAATCGCTTATCTCCAAGAGCATCGCATCCTTGTTTGCCCCCTTAGAGGTATAAAAAATAATCGTAAAAATAAATGTATCAGCATCCGACACGGTAAGAGCGAAAGTACTATTTAATACTCTAATCTATGGTACTATTAACACAGCTCCCATTGGGATGTTAATGTGTATTGTCCCTCCGTACAATGTCCACATGGCAGATACAAAACTGTGACGTCCGCGGGATGTAATCCATACTCAGTATTTATTTTTATTTTGTTTACGTATATCATCAATTGTTTCCAATTGCGGAATAAAAAATGGCCAAGAGGCAGTATTTAACCGTTCGGAGAAAACCAAACAAACGCTAAAACAGGCGTCATAGACCACAAACTTATAGAGTGATAAATATTTATTATGGCACATGTCTTTACATAAGCGTTAATAATTAATTCCTTTCTCAAGAGCCAGATGACATCAAGAAAAGACAAACGAAAAATGGATGATAAGTGATAGTGAGAAGTCAGCCGAAATAAAACTATAAAACTAAACAAAGACGTATGTTTGAGTGTTACAGAAACCGCGATGGTTCCCACACAGCGTTGGATAATAATACGTTACTTAACTGCTCATTGAATTATTGTTGCACAACTCCAAGGTTCAGAGACGTGTGATCGTGGCCACAATGCGGCAGGGGCTAATCATATTCCTACGCATTGTTTTAGATGTTTAGGGAAACAATCCTGACCGTGCTTATAGTCAATAAATGCGTTAGGATTAGCCTAAAGCCTTAAGCCCTTTACGCCTGCTAGCAGGCGCTAGTTCTCAGTGCTCACAGACCTTTCTCACTTTATTCACTTACAGCAGTCTCTTCATACACGCTCACTTTCTAGCACTCTTTACTCTTATGATTATCACTTCCTTTAATTAACTTACTGTTTGGTCACGATCACAACTACACTAGTAATATGCCTATATACAAGTTATCGTATCCCGACCGTACCAATGAGTTTTTCAGAATTTAAGTACAGTGATTAGTCACACCACGAGCAGAACGGTGAAGGAAAACATCGAGAGGAAACCTGCATACGTCTGAGAAGAAATTCAAAGGCGTATGTATAGTCGTGCTGGAGTAACGGCGATGGACTCGCCATCTGTCACGTTGGCACCTAATATACCTCTGGCGGAATGTGGGTGTGTGGGTATTACCTATACACCTCTGGCTACCCCTTCGGGGACTCTTGTGGGAAGGCGTGAGGATATATTATATTATTATTATTAGAAGTTATCGTGTGTCTATATATAGCTACTGACATGAACAATGTAACATATTGGTGTCATCTTTGTACATACATATTTTAAACGGTTTTATTTATATTTTGTTCAAATAGTGTTTTGTCACTAAGATTTAATTCTTTTCTCTAATTAGTGGTGGTTCTTCTGATTCTAATTAGTGGTGGTCTTCAGACGTGGATATGAAGAGTACATAATATGTACTACTTAATATAGGAATCAAGTCCTAGTTCTTTCTAGTTTTACAGATTCTTACGCTTTATCAGACCGTGTTTTACTTCATTTCTATTAAATGTTACCATATAACTTTAAAACAAACAAGTAGCTTGTTAGTTGTTATCCCTTTAAATGGACGCCTTGGCACAGCTCAGCGGTCCTAGCGCACTATCATTAGCACATAATGACACCAATTAAACAAGTTACAACCTTATCTGATCACATTTAGTGTTTATTTCGGTTCGTAAGTCAAATACAAGGCAACGTTTTAATTAGTTAGGTTTTTTCATTGTAAAAATAATCGTTGAATTATAAAATAGCAATTTTTCCACAATACGTGGCCGTTCCATTCTGCCTTAATTATCAAAGATTTTTCTTTATTTATATTTTAATACATCGGGTGTTACCACGTTATTTGCCTTCATCGTTCAAGAATATATAACAGTCAGGTGTTTTTGAAACTTGAATAATTAGAATCCATACATACATATAGGTACATAATTATCAAACCGAGTCCCTAACGGGGTAGGCTGAGAGTATAGAGAGCCAGTTCTCTCAAGACTTATATGCCTATTTCGCTTCGTCCACATTCAGCTTCTTCATACGTTTTCCATAGAGAGTACCGCTGTACTCTGGATGCTGAAGTTCTTAAAACGAAAACGGTCAGTAAACACTCTTAGAGGGTCGACAACACGGGAGCATGGTGTTGCAAGCGTCCGTAGGCTGCGTTAATCGCTTACCACCAGCCATACTGCATGTTCGGTAAAATACAATTAAAAGACCTCTAGAAATACCTAGGCGAGCCCTCTATGGGTCGCTTTAGGTTCCATCTAAGCATATAATATCGTATTACAATGACAACAGTTTGTAGGCCGATAAGCCTAATCCCCATACATTGTATGCAATAATTACATGTATTGTATGTTAATGTAACGTATTCAACAGATAAGCTAACAAAATTTAAAACTAGTTCAATGTGTTTTAAACATCACGTTTAACATTTTATGTACTTGCGAGAAGACACAAGAAAACGTTGCCCAGCTCCGCGTTCTCCCACATGTTCCCAAATTAGGTAGGCAGACGTGTGACAATACCCTATTTTCGCTGGAGATATATAAAAGTGCTAATGTGGTAGATAACAAATTGGTCGCTGTGTCTCTTCAGACACGATATTACAAACAAATTTGAATTTAACCTTAAACCTAGCCAAGTTTATCAACGTTATCTATCACCAAATAGATCACCGTTAAGCTCGTGATCGTTCAGAAAAGCTCATTACTACTTAAACTCATTAGCGCCGCGAGACCGCGGAGTTTGAACTTGCCCTTGCAGGTGAGACATCCAAGTCATCCGGCCGCACATAAATAAATAAAAAAATATGTGAACCGAAATATAATGCAATTTTTCATTTCTTGCAACACCAAAGGAACCTCTCACTCCCGTGTATATATATCATTAAGCTGGCCAAGCCGCGTAGAGCACCAGTTCTCTATACATCTCTCTCGGCTTACATACCTCGTTTCGCTTCACATATGCAATTTTATATTCAAGTAAATTTAACCGATGTGAGACGTATTCGCTCATGCTGTTGATGCATATCTCGTAGCCATAAGAATTTAGGCAGGTGTATCTCATAGCGACATCTCGTAATGGCAGGTATACCGTGGGAATATGACTGTCAGTACTTTACTTTTCTTTGACCCTGCGTAACTGTCGAATATCAGGTTCCGTGAACATTTTAAACTGTAGTTCAATGCTAGAAAAAAAATGCCCCTGAAAACATGTATGTATGTGTTATAACAAATACTTTGCAACAACACAACGCAAAGCCATACTAAACAACGATATACATACCGACTTGTATAGATCATACTTGTATAGGTACTTAGCCAGATTTAGACTCGAAGACTCGAAGTCATTAGGATTAAAGAAAATATTCATGTTCCTCACATAAATGTTTCCCTAGCGGTATCGAACCAGAGACCTCGATCTTCGCAGGCAGAGGTCCTGCCCCAGTCGGGCTGCTTCAAATTCGAACGGAAAACTCGTTATGCTATATTTTCATATGTCTTACTTTAAAATTACAAAGCATTATGATAGTAATATGCAAATTATACATAACACAGTCTTATAGGTTATAAGTATCATCACAACCTTGGTTTATAAATATTAACACTTCCTGGTTTCGCTTGATTAATATATATTTGCTTCCGGTAGAACACGACTGTGAACTATTATTTAGCACGGTTCGTATGTATTTCTATTCTTATTTTGAAAAATAATTGTAACTATGGTCTGAGCATGGAGCTGATCAATTCAATTTTAGAAAATTTTCGTTTCTTTGCATTCCTTATTTAAAACATTATAATTCTGCATTACAACTCTTTAATATAATGCTTTGAAACCTATGCTTCAATACTTTAAATCCGGAATATAAAAATATTATTTAGTTCAATCTTTTCAATTTTATATTTGGAACAACGGCATTTGGCCAGTGATATACATTCGAATTGGTACGATGAGGTTTTTAGCATATGTAATGAGTAATGGTTTCAAAGAGGTTTCACATTTTATTTTAATAATTTATTTTACAAGTATATATAAAAGTACAATGAAGAACATAATAATTATATATATTTACTATACTATAATAACTATGGAATGGAACTAGTTGTAGATAAACATCGATAAAACTATACAAGTTTAATCTGTCTAATCTATCTATGTCCATTTAAAACTTTAATCTTCTAAGCTGGGGTTTAACGTTATGTGTATATTACGAGTGATCGATGTTCTTGAAAATAAACTTATAGTAATATTTGTGATAGATAGTTATGTCCTAAGTCTATTAAAAAACTATATTATCTATGGGATTATGGGCTTATATTGTCTATATCATACAATTATCAAAATATCCATAAAAAAATAATTTATGAAAGAGATCAACAAAAGAGATATGAGAAGAGGTCCATTTATGATAAGAGCTGATGATAAGAAAAATATCTAGAGCGTATTCTATTTAGGTTGGTGACGTGAGCCTGTTAGATCCCACTGCTGGGCAAAGGCATGTTGTCTAGGTGTATATGCCAACGTTAGTGTTACCCAGTTCACGGTTGTGTTGCCCAGATCTTATCGCCATTTTCTCTGTGGTCTGACTCGCTGACGTTTAATGTCAAACTTACATTCTGTATTGTTCTCGCTCTATCAATCGGGCATATTAGAGGGCTGACATTCCCACGTACATTGAAAGCAATAGTAACATTATGGTAGTGCGTCAGAACAATATTAATCGCATTGTACGCTACGTTATACATTCATCTCAATTCCTTCTGGGTAGCTTCTAATTGCTTAAATGCTGTTGTTTCTCGCAAGTTAAGATTGGTGACGCACCTGCTTTACGTCCAGGGTAGTACCTGTAGGGTTCCATTCCGCGATCACTCTGGTCATATGGTCATGAGCTTCATGTTGAATTTTTCCCTACAGGTGTTCTCTTGGAGTTCTTTCAGAAAGGTGTCAACAATGTTTGCGTTGCCGTCGGAGGCGTGTAAAGGCAACCGCTGACCACCAGGCAGACGGTATCCATACTTACCACCTTAGTGGTAAGTATAATACCCTATACTTCAGTACACGAAGATTTGAACCTGCATATCCGCACTTAGCATATCACTTAAACCACACTGTCACTTCGGCTTCTTGATACAACGCTTATACAATAAAACTAATTTACACACTATTCACATGATGCCCAAATTGTTTTATTATGCTAGCAATGTCACAAAGCACTTCATTAATTAACAGCTATCGTCTGAACCAGTGGGAATTAAATTTTATGGCTATTACGTCATAAATTAATTGGAATAATGTGTTTGTTAACGGCACTGTTGTTGGAAATTCATTATTCCCCGTTGAATTCGGTTCGATTCAATTATACCTCTAGTGACGCGAGCTTTTATATATATTTTTCTATACATTATTTTTCATTAATATCTATGTATGTATATGTATAATATAAGATAAAAAAAGCCGTAGTGGCCGAGCGTTACGACCATACCTGCGACACAAAGATCGCAAGTTCGAATCTCACGACTGAACCGATTCGATAGGAAAACTGCATACATCTGAGAAGCAATACAAAGGCGTATATATGTAAAGTTGTGCTTGAGCAATGGCGATGGCCGCGCCAACTGTCACGTGAATTGAGGAATCTCTGAGAATGTTATATTTGTATTGTATACCTATACACCTTGTATTTAATTTGAAGCGTATTTCGTAGTTGGAAACCCTATAAATCAATATCTTATAAATATCTTAGGCAAAAAGTGTTACAATTACAACTCTGCCCACCCCGGCTACTCTAGTGGGAAGGCGTGATTCGTGAATTATCCTAGTATGTAATTCCTTACACCCATATTTACGCCATGTACGTAGACAATTATGTCGATGCAGGTGTTTAAGTGAGCACATCTTTTAAAATCCATAAACTTATCCAATCCATAAGCGTCCTTTCCTGTTTAATCATGACCAGATGCTGTCAACAAATGCAGGTAATGTGGGTAATTTTTTTACGAGCATACATACATACACAAATGTATATAATACTCACTCTTGGCTTAAGTTCTCGTCGATTGTTTTTTTTTATAAAGAGCTGAAAGGACTAAGGTCTAATCAAGCATATATTTTTTATCTGTGTCCGTTACGTTGAATAAAAGATGTTAGATTTTTATTGTATATATTTGAAAAATAAATATTTCGTTTTTATTTTATAAAGTAATATCTCTGTAACCTAACCTAACCTAAAATATATCTCTGGCGAAAAGTGGGTTTGTGGCTACTAACTATACACCTCTGTCTACCCTTGTGGGAAGGCGTGAGGATATATTATTATTACATATCTTAATGTGTTATGTTAATACAAATAAAATTCGCAATTAGAAATACGAAATCATAGTCACGGCAGTTTTGTTTAAAGAATCTCGTACATTAGTATTCTAATGTACGAGACGACTGCTAATAAATATAAGCAAATAAATATAGCAGTCTCATGGAATAGCTTAAGTAACAAGCAGTTCGAATCATCGAGTCACCGAGCACCACTCACTTCCCCGCCTGACGCATCACAAATCTTAAATACATGTCATCGAGAACGGGCATCCGATTCACTTCCTTTCATTTATGGTCTTTCTATAACTTCATACACTCTAGGTAGTAAGGTAGATATACCAGGTATGGCTATAAGGTAGATATATGGTCGGAAACCTAGGACGGCAGATTTTAAGGGCGGTGAATTTGGGGCAAGCACTCTGTCTACCTTTTCAGGGAACCTTGTGGGAAGGCGTGAGGATATGTTATGTTTGTAATTGGTATGTAGAATGTAGACATTGGTAGAGACGGCAAAATGTATATGTTCTATTGAGGGTAAATGTGTAAATCTGCCACAGACTCTATGCGACTGACTCAAAACAAACGCAAAGTTTGAAAACGATGCGCAAGTACCGTTGGCCCATGCACTAAGTGCAGCATTGCAGATGGCAAAATAATATATTCTTCTTGTGAAATTTCCCATTCACAATCGCGTGTTATCCCGAATCAGGGCAGAACCTCTATCATACAGAAGATCGCAATCAAATAACACTGGTCTTAGTGTAATATTGTTGAGGTTAGTTTCCATAACTCGGCAAAGAACGGTTGGGTTAGTTATATTTTACTAGCTGTCTCGCCCAGCTTCGGTGAAATTAACAATTTATGAAACACGATCGCAGCACCACCTATCGGTTCTAACTGTGAATCTAAACCATTCTCGAATCCACCTGAGAAGACACAGAACATTTTAAGAAAATCGGTCCGTCCGTTTAGGAGGAGTTCAGCGATATACACATGCACAGAAGAAATATTATATGAATGTTTTTTAAATATTTTTTCTTTCAAACCTTCTCCTGATGATAAAGAATACATAAAAGAAAGATTTATCCAATTTGGTGCAGTCGTTTGGAAGTTATGCGCGTACAAACATTTCGGGGATTCATTTTTATATACATACATATATAGATTCCTGAATAATTCATTCCAGAAAAATTTATAAAGGAAATAAAACTTTACGCAAGTGGGAACTGATACAAAAAGATAACAACAAATTTAAGGAAAATACTTGATTATATAAGGTTAATTTATCTTCATTTAAAAACTCATATTTTTTGATCACATGTTGCGGAAAAGGAAAAGATACAATGCTTTGTATATATTTTACGTGTTTCATTAACTAACCCATGAAACTAAAATAAACCAATTCTTGCAGACGTGAAATTACTCATTTTATACATGGGACAGTTTATATTAGCCGTTTAACTGTACATCTAAATACTTAACAGTGCTCGGGGCGATCAATGGAGTAGTTTCTAAAGTAAATATAACACTGATCAGTGTCTTCACAACTACAGTTAGACCGAAATGTCTTTGTATTTATTTGTAACACGACATCGCCATAGTACATGGGATACAAACAGTATCCACATTGCGATTTGTTTTGCACATTGCAATTCAATAGATGGTCTCATTCCTATAAGAATAGTTCTCACTTAGTAGTTCTGCGAGTCTGATGAACTAGATACAGCAATTCCGGCTAAAGGAGGGCTGAACCTGTAATACTTCTGCCTACCCCTTCAAGACCCAGAATGGGGGGCTATATGATAATTCAAATGTAACAAAATGTTTTTTTCTTAATTTAAATCAATTACATACATAAGTATCACGCCGAGTCCTTAAAGGGCAGACAAACAGGCAGAGTAGAGCTCCAGTTCTCTCAAAGATAAATTAATTATATATTATTTAGAGAAACAGATTATTAGATAGATAATGTTAATCCATTATCTATCTAATAATCTGTTAATGCTTGCTAATGTCTATCTAATTTATGATTTGGTAATCATATTGGTACAGTCCGGGGTTTGTCACTTCTTACCGCTGGTAATAATATCTCAGTTCGAACCTAATTCGATTTTGATAATGGAGTACTGTTTCTTCAAGTGTATTGTGACTAAACTTTCCAACTGCACTTCACAAAAACCGTGGACAACAAAAGACCTCGTTATTGAATTAACAGCTCTTATATTAGAGACAATTGTCAAAAAACTTAGATCAATCTAGATGTGTATTGCAGATAATTTTGTCTGTATTCGTTGAGAAGCTTCAGAGAAAGTATGAGATCAGTTTCATTGAGCTTAACGACCCGATGTGGAGATGTACGGAAGCTGTTTCTGCAAGTCAATGTTGAGTAACATATGTCTTGTGGTCGTGGAGATAGTGGACACAGGTGTATCCGTTGAGAATAAGTAAGCGGCTTAGCCGTGGTGGCCGAGATGTGTACATACTCACCTGCAAAGTCAAGATTGCAAGTTCAATCTATATGTGTAGCTGTGCCAGCGACTTCGTCCGCGTGGAATTTAACAAAAAAAATATTTTTTATAAAATATTTTCTAAAATAAAAGTAGCCTAAGTTACTCCTTTTTACATCAGCTATCTGCCAGTGAAAGTCCCTTCAAAATCGGTCCAGCCGTTTCAGAGATTAGGAACAAAGAGACAGACTGACACAAATTGTAAAAAAGATAGTTTGGTATATGTACCGTGTATACACATGCATTTAGTAAAAAGCGGTTGTTTTAATATTACAAACAGACACTCCAATTTATTTACTTGTATGTATAGATCATTTGAAATAGTTACTAAATGAAATAATAAAACTCATTGGATAACCTGGCCACTGGCCGTCTGTATTTTATATATGTACTAGCTGTGCCCGCGACTTCGTCGGCGTAGACAGCTTTTTTACCTTTCGTAAAAAAATTTTGTTTTTTCAACAAAAAGTATCCTATGTTACTTCTAATACCTCCGAGAATATGTGTATGTAAGTTTTATGACGATCGGTTAAGTAGTTTTTACGTGAAAGCGTAACAAACAAACTTACATTCACATTATTTTATAATATTAGTAAGGATGTATATATTCGTTCTCAGTCGAATTATTTCACTGAAAGCCTGTGATTCGAAATCGTCGGAGATAAAGCCTTGCTTTCATTTCAATTTTCAATAGACTACATATACAGCCGGTGTTACTTGATCCCTATTATCTAACTACACCTTACTGCATCGCCCTAAGGTTGAAATTGGCTTACCTACGTTCTAGGTGAGTGTGACCTTTCAAGTTAGAAGTGGCGGAAATACGTGAAGTAATCAAGTTCAGTTACTGGTGTCGAGTATCGGGATTACTATCCCGGATATGGGATGTGGTGCAAATAAGTATGCAGTCCGCCTGATGGTAAGCGGTTACCGACGCTGAGTGATTCTTTGTTTAGTTAAATAAGTGACCTCTCGTGACAGGCGGACTGGAACATATCTCGCTCAGAGAATCAGGATTGCTATCCAGCGTGGCAATGCTGCTAGTCTTCTTGGCACGTTGCCTCGGGATACCGATTTGGGACAAATATTTTATCTATAAGTAGTTAGTTTCAATTGTTCTTTGTAAATATTATTAATTGTTGTTATTGTAAATAAAATATATGACAATTAATTTTTTTTTTTGTTTTGTTGGTTGGTACTTTTTACTTAGGTACATGTTGTGACATACATAACTGTCATCGCGCCGAGTCCCTACGTCCCTATAGGGATAGGCAGAAAGAGGAGAGAGTAGACTTACACATACCTCTATCGCTTCATTCATTCGAGTTCTCTTGATCAATTTGATCTAGGTAGTTGGAACGTGGCCTTCCTCTGCCTCTTCTTGCACACACTTTTGCTTTGTATATCTGTTTTGTCAATCTTTCTTCACTCATCCTTTCTATGTGTCCAAACCAAAGTAACATGCCTTTGTTCATCTTTACAATGACACCCTCGTTCACGCCAGTTGTTTTGCGAATCTCTTCATTACGGATCGGTACGTCGCACTTTCTTCTTGTTGTTGAATAAATAAATACATAGTTGTAATACAAAGTTGGCTATTCGAAACGCCTGATTGTTAAAGCTTAATTGAAACGAAATACATAAATGGCTTACTAAGAAATAACTCTTGTTCCGAAATCACAGACAGACAGTTAAATTATATTAATTAGTAAATAGGCATTGTATATCGAAGGCTTAACAACCGCAAGCTCACACACGCTTTTCCCTAAAGGAGACAGGAAAAGCTAAACTTTCGGCTATAAACGGGAAAAAACCTCAAGTCTAAAGGTTTTGTGAGGACATTTTCCTCAAATGCCAAGGTGTTTGTGACCTTCCGAAAATTGCTTCCCCATTTATACCCCATGCCTGTGATTTTACTTTACTTTATTCATCACAATTTTGCAAATCTGAATTAATGAGCTGCGAGTAAACAATAAAAACAAATGAACCATGTGATACTTATTATATACAATACAAATCAAATCAAATCAAAATCTTTTTATTTCACATAGGCCCAGATGGGCACTTATAAAACGTCGAAAAAGAAGCACGGTTCGGGTTGGTCGCTTCCATGGAGAAGAACCGGCAAGAAACTCCATGGTTACTCTTTTCAAATCATTAGGCATATACAACAATAATATTTTTTCGTTACAGCAATAGTACTAATAGTAGTAAGGGAGGGAGGGCACAACGGTTAATTCCCGTTCAAATTCGGAGCAGCCCGACTGGTACCATTACCTCCGCCTTACAGAAGATCGCAGCTAAATGGCATTACCCTCGGGTGTGTCGTGTTCCTGTGGTGAGTAAGGTCGCCAGGCTCCAAGAGGAAGCGGTGTGTCAGCAGCACAGGACCAGTGGTGCAATTCCGCCGTGGTGGTGACCAGGCGCGGCATGTCGGTGCGGTTGTTAGGGAGGCCCGGTGAAACGGCTGTCCGCTGGCCGCCCGCATATAGTAGGGGTCCCGAACCCAGGGATCACCTAATCTCCGCCCTGGGAGGCTGACCCGCACATGTGTGTAAAGTCCTTGGTGTAGTGGTCGTGCCGGAGGAGGAGACCGGAGTGGACCCGGCCGCTGCATCAGGGGGGGATCGGGGGCCCTTCCGACTTCCGCTCCGGCAATCCGCACTACCTGTACATCATTGTGGCGGATTGAGACTGCGCTTTGTCCTCGTTGATGCCGACACAACGATTCCTCTTTTCCTTTTCAGCATCCTTAAAAATCAATAATGGCCAAATACAAAAATAGTAGATTTTTCTCAGCGGCCTCCCCATCCACATTAAAAATGGACTTTTGCAACATCAGGGGACTTCATTCTAACCTAAACGCAGTCCACCAACACCTTGAGACGACGCAGCCGACTCTGCTATTTCTGACGGAGACGCAGATATCCTGCCCCGATGATACATCGTACCTGAACTACCCCGGGTACAAGATGGAACGCAATTTTGTGCGCCGCGCCGGGGTATGTATGTACTTCCGGGAGGATATTTGCTGTCGACGTCTCCACGGCCTTGAAGACAGAGACCTGTCAATTTTGTGGGTGCGCGTAGACTATGGTGGCAACACCCGAATCTACGCGTGCCTTTACAGGTCCCATAGCGGTGACACAGACACAGTTCGCCTATTTGAGCGCCTGCAATCGACAACGGACAAAGTACTTGAGCAGTACCCCTCCGCGGAGTTGGTGGTTTTAGGAGATTTTAACGCTCACCATGTTGAGTGGCTTGGTTCTCGGTCCACTGACTGCGCGGGGAGGGCTGCTTACGAGCTTGCCCTGGCTTATGGCTTCTCGCAACTGGTACAGGAACCAACCAGAATACCTGATATCGAGGGCCATACAAGCTCCTTACTGGACCTTCTGCTGACCACGCGACCGGACAGCTATTCCATCTCGGTGGGTGCGCCGCTTGGCACATCCGACCACTGTCTGGTCCGGACGCAAGTGCCGTGCGCAAAGGCCGAAGTGCCCCGACCTCCGGGGCGGCGACGCATGTGGCACTACAAGGCAGCAGACTGGGATGGATTGCGTGACAAGGCAGCAGACTGGGATGGATTGCGTGAGTTTTACGCATCGTACCCGTGGAGGCAGATCTGCTTCGCATCAGAAGATCCAGACCCCTGTGCAGCAGCCGTCGCTGAGACGATACTGGCGGGAATGGAATGCTACATTCCAAACTCGCTAGTAGCTACAGGGGTAAAGAAACGGCCGTGGTTTAATAAGCCCTGCAAGGAAGCTAAATTATCCAAGCAAGCCTTGTATGAGGCGTGGACTACGGCTCGATCCAATCTGGACCCCAACATATCTGATGCAAAGCGGAAACTTAATGCTGCCTCGAGGCACTGTAAGCGAGCGATTGCCAGGGCGAAATTCGATTTCGTCAGCAGAATTGGTAAGAGGCTCGCTAGCTACCCTTCTGGCAGCCGTGCTTTTTGGTCCCTTGCCAAGGCTGCTGAGGGAAACTTTTGCCAGTCGTCCCTACCACCGCTCCGTAAGCCGGATGGTAACTTGGCCCACAGTGCCAAAGAGAAAGCGGATCTATTGGGCTCTCTCTTTGCCTCGAACTCGACTATGG
>JACCPG010011386.1:0-17646 GCA_016069955.1 Drepana arcuata
TAATATGAAGTAAATATTGTCACATATTAATTACCCTCATAAGCGAACCAACCGAACTTTCTAGCCATATATATTGAGGGTGAAAGTTAGTCATAGGAAATGGGAGAAAAAGTATTAATGTAAGTAAGATAATTTCCAGGGAAGTGGTTCGATGTCTTCGCTTGTGCGACGCCGCGGGGCGCGAGCCGTGGGGACTTAGCAGGATCTCTTAATTTATAGCGGGGATTTTATGTGTTGCACGTGAGGAGTGGCGGCGGGATAAAAGAAAATCAACGCTATATGTATCTTATAAAAGTTACCAGTACTCACGTAAATATTCGCCTAACATCTGACAATTGAGAAAAGACTGATATTTATAACTCACTCTTGAAAAGTTTTTTAGAACAAAAGCCACAATGTATTACAAAATGATACAAAATATGACGATTTTGTGCTTTTTAAACAATCAAGGAAGTTTTTCATAATGCTAACTAAGAATAAAGCCAACAAAAATTTAAAGTGAAGTATAGAAAGATATAGTTTTTTTTTTATATATATTTTTAATTTTGCCAAAACAAAAAATACTATCTGTAACAATGATTGGTTTGTTGAAATCAAATAAGGACATTAAGAGTACCAATTGGTAACTTACAAGAATACATTGAAAAGGTGGATGAATGAGAATAAAAGTCAGTGGGGAACACTTTTCTTCCTGGTATATAAACGTGTATTAGTAGAGTTTCAACCCGCTTGCTCTTGTATCTTGCAACCAAATACAATGTTATCTACTGACTCATAGTGGGTGAAATAATCTGATTTGTCCATTTGCCGGTCGTGCGACGGTAACAAACGTGCGCTTCGATTTGCAGAATCGCTGTGTACTTTCATCGTGATTATTGCTAGCGTTAATTGACGAATATTCGTGGGGTTCAACTTTCAATGAGATTGAATGTAAGATGGGTTGGTCGGGATGAATAGATAAGTGCGAGTTGTAATAGTTTGCATTTGGAAACCTGTTTATAATGTGGGTACAAATTTGATTGATGTGTGCATTTCTTTGTAACCAATTGTTTTTAAATATGTATTATAGAAAGCTTTATTTAATCTCGTTTGAATATGAGTAAGAAAATGTATCCAACACACTCATGAGACATCGATCTTCTTGTTTTTAAAATTACTTTTTATTACACACATATCTTAAAAAACAAAAACTAATTCATACCCTGTTCCTCACTGGCCTCGTAATCCCCAATTATCTCGCCGACCCGATATCTAGAGCCCCAAAAAAATAATGAGAGCCAACAGTTACAATGTAAATCTATAGCACTTTATCGCGTCATCCCCTGGTGTGTCGCAAATCCGGGCGCATTTGTAACAGACCCGGATTATCGGTGTGCCCCGGGCAAAAACAAGACCCGGTTATCCGAAGCAACATTCGTTGGGACATAAATTACTGACAATGATTCATGATCGCACACTTTCGTAAAAGTTTTTACCTACCCGATTAATCGCACCGACTTTTAGGGAAAGCAGTATCTTAAAAGCATCATTACTTTAATTTCTTGATGAAACGGTGAAATCGGATTCGAATTTTAAATCGATTCGCCGTTCGATCATTATTGAAACAGTTCGAAATTCAAATTGATAACATGACATTACCGTTGAGATAAATGAGCAGAAGAATCGCGGAGGTACTCCTATTTTATATCAAATATAATAATAAGTTACGAATTTAGTAATTAAATGTCGCAATTCTCGTTGATCCTTACTTTAAATCTACCATTAACAGAAAACTTAAAATATCGCAGAAAGTAATGACGCAATTTTTTTCTTAAAGATGTATAAAAACCATTTTGACATTACATTTAAAATTTACGTCTACATTATATGGCAACAATATTGCTGCACACACTGTACCAACATAGTTGAATTCGTGACAAAATCTTGAATTACAGATGTTTTGATAAACTGACACATCGTATAAGGGTCACCCTCATATGGTGTTCAATAACCCTATATTCTGCAGTTACTCGAGTAAAACAAGTGAAAGCGACGATCATATATCGGGTTTGTTGAATTCAACCTCGTTGCAAATCAATATTTATACACGATTATCGTTACGCGAACCGAGAACCTACATTTTGTATATTCTTTACGATTCCATTACACTCGCAGAAAGCTCTTGTATCCATAAGCTTTTTCTCTTTATATCCTTAACACCCTTCCAATGCCATTTGTACACTCGCGGTCACAAAATAATATTTATGCTTATACAAGGGCAGATAGCTTCACTTATATAAACACAAAGGTCAAATATCACCCAAACTACATCACCAAGGGTGAAGTTGTAAAGGATGCCTTGCGATAACCGTAGCAGATATTAATACATACATATAATCACGCCTCTTTCCGTAGGGGTAGGCAGAGACCACTTCTTTCCACTTGCTACGATCCTTACATACTCGTTTCGCTTCGTCCACTTTCATTATTCTCTTCATACATGCTCTTCGGTTTAGGATACTCTTGACCTGGCCTTTTTTCAAGACGTCTTACACTTTCGGGGACCTTTGAAGAAAGGTGTGAGGATATAAGATGAATTCAGACGATTGAAAGTAATGGAATGGAATGGAATCAAGTCTACCTCAAATCAAAATCAAAATATTTTATTCAACTTAAGGGACACAGGGAACAGGTACAGGAACTTATTGAACGTCACTTTCCCTGTCATCATTATACTTCAGTAGAATATAAACTAATGTTACCATCGGTTCCAAGAAACAAAAATCTGCCTGGAGAAGGAATGGCGAAACAAACTCCCCGCCTTTCTTATTTAACATTTGTACCCTTCTACGTAGGGATAGTATATATATACAAGCACGACTATACACACGCCTTTGAATTTCTTCTCAGACCTATGTAGGTTTCCTCTCGATGTTTTCCTTCACCGTAAAGCTCGTGGTGTGACTAATCACTGTACTTAAGTTCAGAAAAACTCATTGGTACAGTCGGGATTCGAACTTGCGTCCTTGGCGTCGCAGGCAACTGCTCGAACCACTCGGCCATCACGGCTCTCGTTGGGATAGAGATGATTAAAGTTACATATAAACTCTGTACAAGAGGACCTTCCCCGGGGACACTAATGATGGCATATCTTGTAAACAAGTAGATACGCATATGCACATCGTGTATCAACAGGCATTACATTCGACCGATCCATTTGCGACAAATCAATCACATCGCAACATAAAGCCAAGAATAATGATCCCAGCTTAACTGCAATCTTGAATGACCACTGTTTCATTTACGTTAAGGTCGCCAATCGAATGACAATCGATAATGGATCAGTAACGCAGGCTCCTTTGAGCTATTTAAGATCACAGTGCTAAGTGATTGACGCATTATGTCGGTTGTTGAGTGAGATGGGATTAACTGTATATACGAAGGCGATTTCAGCTTCTGGGTCATGTCCAACTTATCTTTAAAAAGTTTTATACACACATATCAGTGACGTGGTGGCCGAGTAGTTCAAGCAGTCGCCTGCAATAAAGATTGCAAGTTCGAAGCCATTGCCCGAATGCAAGGAAAACATCGTGAGGAAACTTGCTTACGTCTGAGAATCAATTCAAACGCGTACGTATGGTCGTGCTTGAGTAACGATGGACTTGCCATCTGTAACTTGGCACCTAAAATAAATCTCTGGCAGTGTGTGGGTACCACCTATACACCTCTGCCTACCCCTTCGGGGACCCTTGTAAGAAGGCCAAAACTCTTACAGGTAGGCTGAGAGTATAGATGCCAGTCGACTCAACACTTCCTTTTTGTAATCATCAATACGAGAGGCTATAAATTCAAAGACGTATGAAAAATCATGCTTGACACCTGAATGTGTCACCTGTATATGTCCGACTAAAAGTGAGTGTAACATCTACCCAACCGTGGGAATGTCTTGATATAGTGAGACATAGATAAAACCTAATTGTAGTGAGATAATTTAATAGACTACAAAAATTTTAAGACAAATAGCATTGCATTTGGTCCATATCCACAATGCTATAATCAGATTAATAATTAACTTTATTGCAAGGCAATTAAACTGAAAATCAGGAACTTTTTACCTGCAAAAATAGAACACTATTCAAATACGCCCACTGGGTATTTAGCCGTCAGTTTGCGTATCATTTTATCCTCGCGGCGTTGAATGGCCCGAGGCGCGAGCTCCGAGGCCTCAATAAGGCACGCACGCCAAGTCCCTTTGTCCACCGCTCAAGTGCAAATAGCCTACCGTTCTAATTTCAAAATACCCGTCCTTATAGAGTGAGCTTATTTTGCATTTGCTACGCTTTTTTTTAAGAACCTGTAGTTTAATATCACGAGAACGATTTTATTTATTGTTAGCATCTAACAGGTGATGTTGTTTTTAAGAAGGCTTAGTTTAAAATCACGGAAATAAATATATATTAAGAACCTCTTTATAGACTTCAACCTCCTTTACCATTCGAAATATGTATGTGCCGTGATTATTTTAGAATCATCTAAATAAATATTATATTATTTTTGTTGATGGTTTTTTTTCTGCAATAAATCATATCCTATGTGTTATTCCAGCGAATAAACTATTCCTATGCAAAGTTTCATCCAACTCTGTTCAGTACTGAACAGAGTACATACAGATGATGAACAGATATACCCAAAAACATTCACACTATATTATAATATGAAATACTAATATATATATCCTCACGCCTTCCCACAAGGGTCCCCGAAGGGGTAGGCAGAGGTGTAAAGGTAATACCCACACACCCACTTTCCGCCAGAGGTATATTAGGTGCCAACGTGACAGATGGCGAGTCCATCGCCGTTACTCAAGCACGACTATACATACGCCTTTGAATTTCTTCTCAGACGTATGCAGGTTTCCTCTCGATGTTTTCCTTCACCGTTAAGCTCGTGATGTGACTAATCACTGTACTTAAGTTCAGAAAAAACTCATTCTAATATATTTATGGAATTTTCCACCGATCACCATATGTGAACTTTGATGCTTGGTGAAATGTCGAATCATTTGGAGTTCAAACAATTTATTGGGTGTTAAGGGAACTCTAATATTACGCAAAACGTTGTATTAACAATACTTTTTTATGTTACAGGTACGTTTAAGCCGTGTGATGTAAGCTAAGTAGATGTTAAGTAAAAATATAAGGTTGGTGAGTATTGATATTGTTACGGGTTGGGGTTCGGGATAATTAATGATAGCCGGTTGTTACACTTAAACGACACTTTATTCTATACACAGAATAATTCCGGAAACTTGTACAATAAATCCGTACACTTCGCTACAATTCTATTCACTATAACACTGATCACTACAACACAGTACTAGTAAAACACAGTAAACCCTAGGT
The DNA here is from genome assembly GCA_016069955.1 of Drepana arcuata. NCBI lineage: Eukaryota > Metazoa > Arthropoda > Insecta > Lepidoptera > Drepanidae > Drepana > Drepana arcuata. The sequence continues at coordinate 5,382 of JACCPG010011386.1, forward strand.
ACTGAAACACTTCTACTCTGTATACACTACAGCACAGTAACAGTAGAACACAGTAAACACTAGACACTGATACACTTCTACTCTGTGTACACTACAACACAGTAACAGTAGAACACAGTAAACACTAGGCACTGAAAACACTTCACTAATACTGTAACACTCACTATAGTCACCGATAAAACACTTGTGATCACTCGCACTGAACTAAACTCACTAACTCAGACTCACTAAACTAACTCTCTAAACTGACTCGCTCAGACTAACTGACTCACTTAACGAACTCGCTCAGACTAACTGACTTACTGACTCGCTCCGACTAACTGACTCACTTAACGAACTCGCTCAGACTAACTGAGAACTGACTGACTGTGCCCATCGGATACCGCCTTATATATGGCACTGGTACGACATACTAGATATCGGTGGAAGGCTCTAGACTGCCATTAAGATGTTCGTAGAATTGCCGTGTGAATGCATCCGCAGAACAATGGCCGGGCGACGAAAACAACTTGTTTACGTCCTTTCTTAATTGCCTCCTTTTGTCTATATTTCCTGCTAAGTGTTGTTGTTTGGCATGGCTTTCACACGGCAAGACCTCCAGAACCTTCCATCGTAACACTGCCCCCTCCTTAGACATGCTCGTCCCGAGCATCGTTAGATCCATGGTAGCGCGCCAATCGATCGACGTGGACGACCTTCGGAGCCTCGTAGGTACTCCTTTCTTCCGTACTGGATGGTGAAGCCACACCAGGGATCCCCTGCCGAATCCAGGATTGTTGATGTTTCCTTCATAGCGGATCTTCATCCATTCAGACGTCTGTCGACCGCACTGCCCCATGTGACCGCAGAAGCCGTTCATTCTCATGCGCCAGTCCCTCGCATAATTTGTCACAGAAATTGGAGAGTTCGGTATTCTAAGGGTTCCTCCAAAACCAGCAAGCCTCCTCGTAGTCCTGGCCTCTAACTTGGTCCTGTCTAGACTTGCTCTATCTGGACAATTAAACTGCAGGAGGCCCTTTTCTTTGACTGCCGTCGTTTCCTTTCCAATATAAACAGTTAGCCCCTTATGAAGATGGGTTTGTTCCACTTTATCGTGCTTCAGCTGCTCCTGGAGCTGAAGGACTTGCTCTTTCTGACGTCGCAATTGCTCTTCCTGACGTTGCACTTGCTCTTCCTGACGTCGTACTTGCTCTTCCTGACGTTGCACTTGTTCTATCTGACATCGCACTTGCTCTTCCTGACGTCGCCCTTGCTCTTCCTGACGTCGCACTTGCTTTTCCGGACGCCGCACTTGCACTTCCTGATCGCACATCACCTGCTCTAGAGGCTGTTGTGTCTGCTCCTCCTGACATCGCACTTGCTCTTCTTGAAGTTGCACTTGCTCTTCCCGAAGTTGCACTTGCTCTTCCTGACGTCGCACTTGCTCTTCCTGAAGTCGCACTTGCTCTTCTTGAAGTTGCCCTTGCTCTTCCTGACGTCGCACTTGCTTTTCCGGACGTCGCGCTTGCACTTCCTGACCGCACATCACCTGCTCTAGAGGCTGTTGTGTCTGCTTTTCCTGACTTCGCACTTGTACTTCCTTGTCGTGCCTCAGTTGCTCTTGAAGCTGTCGTGTCAGCACTTCCTGACATCGCTCTTGCTCTTGTTGAAGTCGCACTTGATCTTCCCGAAGTTGTACTTGCTCTTCCTGAAGTAGCACTTGCTCTTCCTTATCGCACTTCAGCAGCTCTAGAAGCTGTTGTATCTGTTCTTTCTGACGTTCTTCCTGACGTCGCCACTGCTCATCCTGACGTCGCCACTGCTCATCCTGACGTCGCCACTGCTCATCCTGACATCGCCACTGCTCTTGCTGACGTCGCCTCTGCTCTTCCTGACGTTCTTTCTGACGTCGCCACTGCTCTTCCTGACGTCGCATCTGCTCTTCCTGACGTCGATCCATCTCCTGCAGAAACGCTATGAGCTCAGCTATGTCGGTAGCCGAAACTTGAGGATTCATTGGCGGTACATTCCCAGCATCGCCAGTGGCCGTCGGCTCCGCAGCCTGCTGCTCATGCGGCATTGTTTGGGTTGGACCCGGAGTGTCGTCTTTTGGTAGAACCGGCATAATTATCCCACTTCTGACACCAATTGTTACGAGCTGGGGTTCGGGATAATTAATGATAGCCGGTTGTTACACTTAAACGACACTTTATTCTATACACAGAATAATTCCGAAAACTTGTACAATAAATCCGTACACTTCACTACAATTCTATTCACTATAACACTGATCACTACAACACAGTACTAGTACAACACAGTAAACCCTAGGTACTGAAACACTTCTACTCTGTATACACTACAACACAGTAACAGTAGAACACAGAAAACACTAGACACTGATACACTTCTACTCTGTGTACACTACAACACAGTAACAGTAGAACACAGTAAACACTAGGCACTGAAACACTTCACTAATACTGTACCACTCACTATAGTCACCGATAAAACACTTGTGATCACTCGCACTGAACTAAACTCACTAACTCTAACTCAGACTCACTAAACTAACTCTCTAAACTGACTCGCTCAGACTCACTGACTCACTTAACGAACTCGCTCAGACTCACTAAACTAACTCTCTAAACTGACTCGCTCAGACTAACTGACTCACTTAACGAACTCGCTCAGACTCCCCGTGCCCATCGGATACCGCCTTATATATGGCACCGGCACGATATACTAGATATCGGTGGAAGGCTCTAGACTGCCATTAAGATGTTCGTAGAATTGCCGTGTGAATGCATCCGCAGAACAATGGCCGGGCGACGAAAACAACTTGTTTACGTCCTTTCTTAATTGCCTCCTTTTGTCTATATTTCCTGCTAAGTGTTGTTGTTTGGCATGGCTTTCACACGGCAAGACCTCCAGAACCTTCCATCGTAACAATATAGTTTTAATGAAAAGCTTAATTCTTGTCAGGTTAATGTATTCACGATATTTTGTAATGAGGCCACCAGTCTTACTGCACCAATAAGTTTTTCTGAACTTAAGTACAGTGATCAGTCACACCATGAGCTTTACGGTGAAGGAAAACATCGAGAGGAAACCTGCATACGTCTGAGAAGAAGTTTAAAAGCTCATACGACTATACAATCGTGATTGACGGCGATAGACTCGCCATCTGTCGCGTTAGCACCTAAAATATATCTCTGGCGGAAAAGGGCCTTCTCCATACTAGCTACACACCTCTGCCTACCCCTTGGGGAACATTTGTCGGAAGGTGTGAAAACATATTATTTATATTAAAAGCTCTTTGAACCACACGTCCACGTTGGGTCTCTATTTAAATAAGGAATTTTTTTTTTTTTTTTTTATAATGCCACTCAGACGGATATTTTATATTTCACAACAGATCATTGCCATAATCCCAACGAACTTGAGAAGATTGCCCACTTGCGACAACATTATAATAATATAATCTCTCTGATCCCAAAAACGTAAGAGTCAATTATCACGAACCACCGAGCTGGACATGATATGATGAGCTATGACACATCTGCGCCGAAGCAACTGCAACTTCTGCGACTTCTTTCATTGCAAAAAAAACCTTAATTGAACTCCCTAAAGTTTAAATTATTCGTTTATAATGGAGTACGTTTTCGGTGGTCAGGATTATGAGTGATGGAGGTAAAGATTTTGTATACTCTTTATCTGTTACACGTAGCTTTGGCAGGGAACAAACCTGTTTAAAAGCTTAATTTTAAATTAAATTAAAATTTAATTCAATGAATACATAATATATTATATCTTCACGCCTTAATATATTCTAGAAAGGACCGCGAAAAGGACTCTGCCTGACACATGTACACATACGCTATGTACGCGACAAATGACAAGTCAATCGCCATTTCTCAAGCTCGACTATACATATGTCTTTGAATTTCTTCTAAAAAATATGCAGGTTTCCTCACCATGTTCTCCTTCACCGTAAAGCTGGTGTTGTGTACATAAAGAAAGTACTTTAGTTTAAAAAAACTCACGTAATTGCAATCTTTGTATTGAAGGCCACTACACGGACTACTTGGCAACGACTCTATATAACATAACAGAGCATTTCAGTACTAATGATGATAGGATTTGATATGATAGTTAAAAATAATACTTTGTATAAGAGTTGGTAATATGGCACGTGAGAGATGGGCTCGGCGCGAACGCTCACATTGTCTGACTGAACTGAACTGAAACTGAACGTTGTCACTATTGGTCAACAATTCGAAGCCCTTCTGCATCAAACTTGTTATATTTAAGTAATGTGCATATTTGTTTTTTTAATGTTTGTAAAAGAAATTATTATGATGTTTTAACACCTCACACATTCTAATCGATTTTAAGGTAATAGGTATCCGCGCTGTAATAACATCGCCTTCTAAATAGATGTCAATAAATATTCATAGCTTAAAAAATATTTAAATAACGTTGTAACAAAAAAAATCTAATTTATTTTATATATTTTTTAAATTATAAATGTTGTATAATAAAAAAATCATAGTATAGTATATTAAGGCCGAGAGCACAACATCTTCATTTAAATACTCAATTTGTTTTATCTTTAATCTACTGACAATATTCATTACAGCAAACCGACTATAAATCTTAGATTCCCACGAGTTAAACAGTATCAAATTACGAGGGAGAACGCATCAGGAGTGTGTGCACCCCTTATATTTCAACAAAGCTGTATTTGCCTATTGTACACAAATACGCAAGCTAAAATATACTTTATTTAAACATAGTTACGGGCTCGAGGTTATATTTAGTACAGTAAAATATTTTGGTGTTAATAAAAATCTGTTTTGAAGACTATTTGAAAATGACGTGCCGTATCCAAGGGAAGTAACCCCTCGGTAACCTGAGGCTGGCATTAAACGGGTCAGTGGTCAGGGAAATATTATAATGCAAACAAATTCAACTCACTTTTATGCACCATTGATATTTATGTTTGTGGATAAAGGTGTTACTGTAAAGATGCAAAAAGGCATGTTACCTTGGTTTTGACATATAGAAATAGTTTTTGTTCCGATAATAAATCATGTTAAGTTTATACTAAGAAATCGATTTTTTCGCCGGTGAAACCGCAGGGCAAAGCTAGTAAATCATACATTTTATTAATTTTAGCCTCAATACATATTTATACTCACACTGTATGGGTACAGCAGTTTTAAGATTGAGAGAGCATTAAAAAGTGTTTACATTATAATAATAACAATAATATACATATATATACCATCACGCTATCCCACTAGGGTCCCCGAAGGGGTAGATAGAGGTTTCTGCAAAAGATATATTTTAGGTGCTAACGTGTTAGATTGTGAGCCCATCGCCGTTACTCAAGCATTAATATACATACGCCTTTGAATTGCTTCTCAAACGTATGCAGGTTTCCTTTCGATGTTTTCCTTCACCGTAAAGCTCGGGGTGTGCATAATCACTGTACTTAACTTCATAAAAACGCATTTGTACAGTCGGGATTCGAACTTGCAATCTGTGTCGCAGGCAACTACTCAAACCATTCGGCCACCATGGCTTTTTTACGACAGTGCGATTGTATACGGGTGAAGCCTGAAGCTGTTATAATATATTTATCTTTTCAACTAAACGAACACGTATTATATGTATTCAAATACCACAATTCGATTGAAGAATACAGTACAATACAGACGACAGTCTGGTCTAGTGGTTAGAGTTCCTGACTGCGAAACTTGAGGTCGCGGGTTCGAATCCCGCTGAGGGCAGATATTTGTGTGATGAACACGAGTATTTGTACCTTAGTCTTGAGTGTCCTATGTATTTATGTATATATCTATCTATATAAGTAATTATATCGTTGTCTAGTTACTATAACATAAGCTTTGCTTACTTTGGGACTATGGTAATTTGAGTGGAATTATCTCAGGTATTTATTTAGTAGATATTACTTTACTGATCCGCTCCTAAGGACATGTAAATAGCGCGGCCAAGCTGGCTATCTGGTCAATAACGTCACCTCTAATTGGCCCCACATTGGAAGTTGCTCGGCTCGGTAAGGGTCTCGTTAGCACAACGATACTTTATGACATCACACCAACATCTATGCTAATATATATATCTTAATATATATAAATTACGCGTCACGTTGTTTGTCCGCGATGGACATCTAAACTACTTAGCCTATTTTAATCAAATTTGCACACCGTGTGTAGTTTGATTCAACTTGAAATAAAGGATAGCTTACATCTCAATTTAGTATAGCCGCAATGTTATTTTATTGCAAATTATTCGTCTTTTATTTGATAGTCACAATTATCCGTTAGCTCCAAGTGATTCTAACAGATGGCGATATCAGTTGACTAGATTGAGTAAGTATTTATTTACAATGAAATATAACAAAAACCTTAGTCACAGCGACGCGTGGCCGGGTATGTTAGTATATTATGTGAGCCACTCGGCCACCACGGCTCTTAATTCTTTACGTCCTTTTAATTTCCAATATAAATGTACTTTATGTTACTACAGACGCAAGGAAACAAACTCTTCAATACAGAATTAATTAAACATTACCATACTCTAAAGAAGGTTTTTGCATCGAACAGGAGTCTATAAAGGATTGCAAATGAGTCTCGAGTCCCTTTTAATTATAAAGGAAATTGTTTGTCCAAATTCCGACCCGTCTCGCTCTAATTACTGGGTCCCCGTAAAATCTCAGATCTAAGTAATTTTGTTGAGATTTTTCACAAATTTACGTTGGTTACGATGTTTTGTTGACGTTACTGCTCCTAAGGTCGGGTTACTGTTGATATTTGTAATTAATATTCTAAATTAACTTGCATTGTTAAGGTACAGACAGAAAAAGGGAAGAATATTGTCGTACCTTCTCGAGAGCGACTTAAGAGTAAGGGTTGGCAAAGATAACATTTTTATTTCAGACATATTTTTAAAGTCCGATATGGTGAATATGAGTCTAAGACTTGTATCAGAATAACGACCTGTTCCGGCTCCACTCAGGTAGCTGAGAACATTATGCCTACATGTTTTTTCTGTCAAGAGGTCCTATCAGCTCAGTTAAATTTACGCAAAATTATACATTTAAACTTTCTTTACTATATCAACTGGTGAAAAGCGCATAATCCGTTTAGTTATTTTTGAGTTAATTGCGAACATAAAGACAGGACAACTTTGTTTCATAGTGTATGTTGATAACGCTGTTTCAGGCACTCTTATGAGGTACCCATATTTTTTTTCTATTGCACGTTGTATGACTATGCACTATAGTATAAGTACCTATAGCAAATTTCAATCGGTTCAGATTGAGAAAGACCAGAACTCGTCACCACGGCTCGATATTGAACAATGTTTGTTAAATTTTGTACAGTAAAAGTACATAGTCCATTTTTTACCTGCGATTAACTTTTTTGTTTTATTTGACTTTCTTAACACAATAATCAACCGAAAATTGTTGTTCTGGCCTATCCATAATTTTTCTCTCAATGGCTTGGTCGATAAAACTTGTTTGTGGATATACGAAACACTTGAAACTTTGGCCATAAAACTCTAGTGGCATTTCCCATATTGGCGTTTCCATAAATGTAGTTTTGAGTTGGGGAATTTACGCCATTATATAAAATTTCAGTACAAAAAGTTCAACAATTTGAAAATATCCCAAATACAAGTATAAAATGTTACAAGTAAGTATACTTTGTCACACTATAGGCAAACAAAATTAGTTCATTCACAACCCTCATTACAGACGATAACAGCAGATTTCCTGAAAAACTGTTATTTTACGCAAAATCGTGCCTACAAGGTACCAGGGGCACAGTTCAACGAGAAGGTTGTCCGCGGGCTACGAGATGCTAGATACGTAGATGCAGTGCTATAGTACGAAAACTGTACTGAACTTCAGTAGTGTCGCGTCAGCCGCGATGGGCGGCGCACGTGAGTTTCGCAGCTTGTGTAATAACGCCACGTGATTTTTCGAGTGCTGTGTTGCGTTGCGTTAGAGATTAATTTTCTTTTTAGTGATTTTTATTATTATTGCAATGTTAATATCTAAATGGTTGGTTATGTATCAATCTACAACTTTCATTAACTGTTGTAAGATATTATTTAATATTTAATTTTTTGTGAGAAGTAATTAGCTTTCGTTCCCTTTACTTAATTCAATCTGTTAGTTGGTAATATTGCCAGTTTAATTTTGATAGTTCTTTTTAATTATTAAAATAAAACTAAGGTAACGAATTATATTAAATCTCCCACATTATAAAACGTTTGTAAAATTATATTAGAACAAGTTTCAATTAAAATTATCCTCACGCCTTCCCACAAGGGTCCCCGAAGGGGTAGACAGAGGTGTATAGGTAATAACCACACACCCACTTTCCGCCAGAGGTATATCAGGTGCCAACGTGAAAGATGGCGAGTCCATCGCCTCATATCGACTATACATACGCCTTTGAATTTCTTCTCAGACGTATGCAGGTTTCCTCTCGATGTTTTCCTCAAAACTCATTGCTACAATCGGGATTCGAACTTGCTTGATGATGTTTGTGTCGCAGGCTGCTAGAACCACTCGGCCACCACGGCTTCTAGTTAAATTAAATCCAATTCTTCCAATCCAATCCAATTCGAGAGTAAGGCTCCTAGTTCTCTCAGGGCTTAAATACTACTTTCGCTTCGTCCACCTTCATCAGTTATTCATACATGTTAGTTTCGAGTTCTGTTGACTGTTGACATATAAAGTGGATAATAGGCAGTTCAAATGTACATTTGGTATTGCTAGTACCTAAAGGTGAATTACTAACGACCAAATGAGTCGATTGCTTGTTTGCCATTCTTCACAAATTTTTCTTTTGGTATTAAATGCAGCAACACACGGAGCTGAAAAAAGTATTGGCAGGATTAACATCTCTATATCCATAAAAGCTAAAGGCTTTCTTTACAGTCATCCATCAGCTGGGAAGCTATAAACTGTAACAGCTTTTAATCAAGTAAAAACCTCAGGTGCGGATGAGCGTTGATCATTCAAGGCTCGTATCATTTATGAGGCTATTACATTCAAACTCTCACTGGCGCGCAAGTGTTGAGTAAGTGCGCGAATGTTTAATAAAAAGAGAGTGTAGGATCATCTCAGGTTTGTTAAGACCTTTATGGAATTTACGCTTTATATGCAACTAGCGGTGCTCCGCGGTGTCATCCGCGTAAAAATTTCATTGGTTAGTTTTTGACCAAGAAGCCATGGTGGTCGAGAGGTTCGAGTAGTTGCCTGCAGCATAAAGATCGCAAGTTCGAATCCCGATTGTACCAATGAGTTTTGAGGAAAACATCGAGAGGAAACCTGCATACGTTTCTGAGGAAATTCAAAGGCGTAAGTATAGTTGTGCTTGAGTAACGGCGATGGACTCGCCATCTGTCACATTGGCAACTAAAATATATCTCTGGCGGAAGGTGGGTGTGTGTGTACTATCTACACACAACTGCCTACCCTTTTGGCCTTTTTAGTTATTGTCAGCCATTACTGTCATAATTTCGTCTGAGAGCGGTTTCATTCCTTCGATCTCCAATAATGGGCATGAAAAAATGCAGGCTTTATTTATATTTTTTTCTTTATTAAACATAAAACATACACATAATTATGTATTCAAGCAACGGCTTAAAACGTAGGCAGTACTACCGCGTTGAGACTATGTAGAGCATAATAATTATGCGTGATGCGTGCTGCATAAATCCCTAAAGCCATGCAGTTGAGTTGGTATTTCATTGAATTCTTGCCTACAAAATATACAATAATTATTTTTACAGTTTTGTTAGGAATAGTTCAAATAAAGAATAAACTATGGGCTCTAATATAGCACAGACATAGAGTATAACATATGTTATTTCTCATGTATAATTTCAATAATATATTCGTAATATAAGAAAGAGCCTATAATAGGCATTTATTGACACGTGTAATATCCGGGAAGTACAACATTCGGAATTCATATTCAATTAAAATATTTCTCACTTAGTGGATTAACTAAGAAATTCAGTAAGCGAAAGAAGTCAAGAAAGAACTGGAGCTCTGCTGCTCTTTAGGGATTCGGCGCGATTCTACATGATTGTATATATAATTGACATTTGAAAATGTGAAATAAATCTTTTCAGGTACGTTAAAATCAGGAGCTAGCTACGCGCTCTGATCAAACGAACTAACTATACGGAATATAAAAGTACAATTGTCAAAGCTGCAAATTTACACACACTACACACTTCAACACCCTCAAATGAAAACATTCTCACAGTGACATGCTACCGGGCAATAACGCAACAAAAGCAATTTTCAAAACACCGAACAAATTCGTCGCTGGTCGCATGTCCAGCAATAAACACGACCGCCTGACACACGCTAATGAAATTTATAATCCAAAATGGACCGTGACCGTTTTATAAGCTGCGGTAATCATAAACAGTTTCATTGGACCGTTTTTAATTGCAACTCTACTTTTAACTTTTTAATTTATTTGCTAAAGACATGGTCGCCGAGGCGTTTAAGTCACTTGTCGTATCATATTTTATTTCCTAAATTAACTCTCAAAAAACTTTTATATTTCAATTTCTCGCCATCAATCACTGGATTAACATATAGGATACGTTTTATTCTACACGTCATATCAAATCTTATATTATTGTTGTAGATAGTAACATCAAAATTGCAGTTTCAAACCCCGGCGGTCTGTACCGAAATTTTGTATAGTCATTTCTAACAACACGAGCTTTACGGTAACAGATAATATCATGACAAAAGGTTGAGAAGAAATTCCACTACGCGTACCTACTTTATGTACCTACTTGCTATTTATTTGTCACATTGGTACCTATATCTGTGGTGGGATGTATCTGCGGTGTAAACACATTTAGAGTAAATTTTTAATCATCCGCCTGCTCGCTTGAACCGCGGTTCCACAGGCGTAAAATTTACATTTGTAACTGCCCAGCTTCTTTGGGTAGAACCATGATGATAATAATAAGGAGTTTCCTTCCGCGAACCCTCAGGCTGTGGAATGAGCACCCCGTTGAGGTTTACCCTGGAGAGTACAGAATGGAGTTTTTCAAGAATGGTGTAAAAGATTCTACCAGGACCCGCAGCGCGCGAACTATACACCTAGTGTTGCAAGCCTCCAATGGCTGTGGTAACCGTTTACCGTCATACAAACCGCATGCTTGTTTGCTACCATTGTGGTACAATAAAAAAACTATTGCCTTATGAAGAGATAGACGAAAGAAAACTGCCGCTCTATTCTCTCTGCGTACCGCGGTCAGGACTATACTATTGATGATGTTTGCGAATATAATTTTATAGTTACATGCTTTTGTAAAATTGTCCTTAAAATGAATACCAAATAAACGTAAATCGTGACCGGTAAGCCTTTGATCCATTACCAAATTTCTACGTCACACCTAAGATAGGCGCATGAAATTTTGATAAGACCGCCTCAAACTAATAAATGAATTAAACTCGGGTCTTGGGACGTGTCATTGAGAATGATAAGCAAGCTTCGTTAAGATTCAGGGGTAGTTGTGACCCGGGTCACTCAGATTTGTCTACTTAATACCCGCTTACATCATTATCTATACCTATAGCTTGCTAAGGGTAGGATTTGCAGGCCTTTGATGGGGTTGGAATCTGTTGGAAATTATTAACCAATCCTATTAAAAATGTTAAAGCTTGGTGGATTACTTCGAATTTGTGTTTATCAACATCTTTGCTTGAACAATCTTTGTGATAATGGGGCACTCTCTCCATGTATATACTTATAAATTATATATCCTCACGCCTACACCCCATAAGGGTCCCCGAAGGGGTAGGCAGAGGTATATAGATAGTACCCACATACCTTCTTCCCTCCAGAGATATATTTTAGGTGCTAACGTGACAATATTTTCACAGACGGCGAGTCCATCGCCGTTAGTTAAGCACAACTATATAATACTATGCCTTTGAATTGCTTCTCAGATGTATGCAGGTTTCCTCTCGGTTCATTTTTTCCAGCAAAGCTGGTCTTATGGTAACTAGACAACGATATATTTACTTATATAGATAGATATATACTTAAATACATAGGACATCCAAGACTAAGGTACAAATATTCGTGTTCATCACACAAATATCTGCCCTCAGCGGGATTCGAACCCGCTTCGGGATTTATGTGGAAAGGTTATCATTTGTGCGCAAACTTGGACCTATTTTCAAATTCATTCAACGTCT
>JACCPG010011387.1:0-16529 GCA_016069955.1 Drepana arcuata
GCGGCAGCGAGCAGCACAACGTGTAGCTACTGGACATTACGAACAACGGGAACGACGTCCACAAGATTTGCGGCAGCGAGCAGCACAACGTGTAGCTACTGAACATTACGAACAACGGGAACGACGTCTACAAGATTTGCGGCAGCGAGCAGCACAACGTGTAGCTACTGAACATTACGAACAACGGGAACGACGTCTACAAGATTTGCGGCAGCGAGCAGCACAACGTGTAGCTACTGAAAATGACGAACAACAGGAGCGATGTCTACAAGATTTGCGGCAGCATACGGCTCAACGTGTGTTTGCGTTGATAAAGGTCCCAAAGTCCCAATAATTTTTTTTTTCACATATATCTACCATGTTCAGATGGTATTCCGTTACAGTTTTACAAACCATATCTATAATCCGTTTCTGAGGTTTAGCGAGCACATACGCACAGACAAACAGACAAAAATTCTAACAATCATTGTTTTGGGTTCTGTTTGCGTTGATAAAGGTCCCAATCATATTTTTTTCTTATACATCTTCCATGCACAGACAGGGATCCGTTACATTTTTATTATATGTTTAGATAGATGATTCTTTAACTTGGCATACCTTTTTCGTTTCTTAACATGAAATAAACACTAAATGTTAGGTGAAGTATACCATGTTATATTAGTGACAACCACAACTGTAAAAAAGTTAATAATATTTTATATTATATTTACCGAGCTAAGCTCGGTCATCCAGGTACTATATATAAAGAGGGGACTTGGCGTGATGATTACCGTTACCGTTACTCAAGCACGACTATACATACGCCTTTGAATTTCTTCTCAGACATATGCAGGTTTCCTCTCGTTGTTTTCCTTCACCGTAATGCTCGTGGTGTGACTAATCACTGTACTTAAGTTTAGAAAAACTCATTGTTACAGTCGGGATTCGAACTTGCGACCTTTGCGTCGCAGGCAACTGCTCGAACCACTCGACCACCACGGCTCTAACTATACATATAATTTTGCTTTTACATAACGATCTCTGAATAAGTAGCCGAACAACCTATACACCTCTTTATACATACATACATACATATCATCACGCCAAGTCTCCTAACGGGGTAGGCAGAGAGTATAGAGCGCCAGTTCTCTCTAGACTTACATACCTCTTTCGTTTCGTCCACATTCATCAGTCCCTTCATACATGCTCGTCGGTTTCGAGTACTCTTGACGTTCCCGTCCTTGAGCGTCCGATCGATTTGATCCAGGTACGTGGCTTTCCTCTGCCTTCTTCTCCCTCTTCTTGCACACACTTTTGCTTTGTATATCTGTTTCGTCAATCTTTCTTCACTCATCCTTTCTATGTGTCCAAAACAACGTAACATGCCTTTCTTCATCTTTACAAACACGCCCTGATTCACGCCAGTTGATTTGCGAATCTCTTCATTGCGGATTCGATCTAATGATGAATTTTATATATAACTAGCTGTCCAGCCCAGCTTCGCCCGGGTGAAAAAGTAAAATTTCCTGAAACACGATCGCAGCGGCACCTATCGGGTCCAATTGTGATGTAAACTATCCTTTCTTTTAAGTTGGATCAAACTGCATACGGTGTGCAAATTTGATTGAAATCGGTTAAGTAGTTCAGGAGCCCATCGTGGACTTGATTGCCATAAAAAAGGTTATAGTGTGTCAATCTTAAAAGATAGACATATGCTGTCGCGGACTTTTTTTTAGAACTTTTAAAGAGGAACAATTCCCTCATACATGATATTTTCGTAATTTAAACCGTTTACGCAGCGTACGCAACGGAAGTTCTCAAAAAGGAATATTTTTTCCCGTTCTGGCAACATTATTCATTTATGCTTCGCTCCTATTAGTCGTAGCGTGATGTTATAAAGCCTAAAGCCTTTTTAGAGAAATGAACCATCCAACACAAAATTTATTTTTAAATTCCAACCAGTAGTTCCTAAGATTAGCGCGTTCAAACAAACAAACAAACTCTTCAGCTTTATAATATTAGTATAGATAATTTCGAACATGAATATGTATGTATGTTTATTTTATCCTGAAAAGGAAAAGTATTATGAGTACTGGCGTAAATAAGCCAAGATAAAAACAAACGACTGCAAAATATAATATTGACAGAGGAGGGACATGTGTCAGAGATGTGAGAAAACTTTGTATTACCAATACTTCGAGACGCACAGATGATGCTGTAGTGACTTCCTGATCTTGACGGGGTATTCGAGACTACATGTGCTGTCATATTAACTTTTACTGGGTTATAAGATGATAATATATAATATATATAATATATCCTCACGCCTTCCCACAAGGGTCCCCGAAGGGGTAGGCAGATGTGTATAGGTAATACCCACACACCCACTTTCCGCCAGAGGTATATTAGGTGCCAACGTGACAGATGGCGAGTCCATCGCCGTTACTCGACCACGATTATACATACGCCTTTGAATTTCTTGTCAGACGTATGCAGGTTTCCTCTCGATGTTTTCCTTCACCGTAAAGCTCGTGGTGTGACTAATCACTGTACTTAGGTTCAGAAAAATTCATTGGTACAGTCAGGATTCGAACTTGCGATCTTTATGTCGCAGACAACTATTCGAGCAACTCGGCCACCACGGCAATTTTATTAATGTTTTAAAGTATTCATTATACATATTAGTATAAAGAACCGCGGTGACCGAGTAGTTCGAGTCGTTGACTGTAACACAAAGATTGCGAATTCTAATCCCGACTGTACTTGGGTTTTTCGGAATTTAAGTGAGGGAGCGTGAGAGACCGTGCATTCGTTTGGAAAGTCGTTCAAAAGACAGCTGAGATATCGTGAGAGGCTTGTCTCATGTACCAAATAAACCTCGGGTCAAAAGAGGTACCTCGAATGAAAAGAGGGTGTTGTTAATGCCAGCCTCCCTTAAGGGACCCTTAGGAGCGTAGAATTAGAAATGATAAATATTTTGACCAATTTGAAAGCATGTTCCACAACTTTCACCTACCGTAAAATTCCATTTAAATAACCCCAATCAATCTCAGAACTTCGTCGTCTTAAAATCAAAGTTAATTCAAAAGTCTATGCAATTTATATTTCATAAGCATTCGCTATTTACTGAAAAAGTTGTAAATCCACGGACCTTAATGGGAACGTAGGAAGAAAGCTGTCATAACTTTGAACCCACGTATTTTAAGTTTGTTCGGTAGGCGTAACTTTTTCATTTGTTTCCCGTTCGCCAAAATAGAAACACCCCGAAAATGTTACAGAACTTCGTGAGAAAAATCACAATATAAAGTTTCCTTGGGAGTCTTGGGGCCTGCTTTCGACAGATCAACGAAATGCTCTTGCTTTAATCCCCTATTATCAGCAACGGCTCTGCGAATTAAGACTTCTTACAAAAGTATTCTGACAGTTACAAGGTACTGGATTGGTATCAGTTGAATTACACTTTTGTTCCATTTTCAAATTGTTATTATACTGACAATCATCCTTGTCAGTTTTACTAACAATAAATAATCTTATTGTAAGCGATATAAGAAACAAAATAGGATGCCTCAACACATTAGGCTTGAAAAGGAACCATATTTTTTGGAAATATCACTTCATTTTCTGTACGAGCTCTGTCCGTCCATCCATCAGTCCATTGAGCCGCGAAATACTCTTGTGATTGGTGTCTGACATCGTCTTTTAGAGTTCCGTAATTATTATTATTATTATTTATTTATTTATTTCTCAGATAACTTAATCCATTTTACATTTATTATAAAATATTACACACAATAAAATTATATATAAATCTTAAAAAATATTAACAAAATAAATAATACACAATAAACGTGAATTAAAATAATAGAAAAAGAAATTAAAATCAGAATTTTTCAAGAGTACTCGAAATTGGCGAGTGTTTATAAAAACACAGATGAAAGTGAAAAAGGTAAGTCTAGAGAAAACTGGCGCTCTACTCTCACGACCCGTGGGCGTCTTTTTCTTTTTTATAAAAAAAAGAAAAAAAAATGTTGGTTTGAACATATTGTCGAAACAGATATACAAAGCGAAAGTGTGTGCACGATGAGGCAGATAAAGGCCACGTTCCAACCACCTAGATTAAATCATTCATACATTCAAAGACGGGAACGTCAAGAGTTCTCGAAACCGACGAGCATGTATGAAGAGAGAAAGCGAATGAGGTATGTAAGTCTAGAGAGAACTGGCGCTCTATACTCTCTGCCTACCCCGTCGGTTGGAAGTACCCAATTTTCACCTAAGATAAATTACAGGTGCCAACGTGACCGATGTCCATCGCCGTTACTTATGCATGTATTTGAGTACGCCTTTCTTTTTTTTTAATGGTGTGGCTAATCATATTTGTTCCGAAAAACTCATTGGTCTGTACCAATCGGGATTAAAACTCATTTGTACCTATTTATTTATTTGAGTTTCCAACAAGCAATACACTAAACATTCTTATGAGCTAAGTTATAATTATTATATAATTGTGATTCCTGAATTATAGGAAACCACAGTATGCAGTAAAAAAGATTAAAGTAAAATAGAAATTCAAATAGGTTTGCTCGTTACAATTATATTTGTGAATTTAAATTTAAGTTAAGCAACGAATTTATTTATTAACTAGCTGAGCCCGCGACTTCGTCGGCGTGGATGGCTTTTTATCTTACGTAAAAATGTTTTTTTTTTCAATAAAGAGGTAGGTCTCCTATGTTACTTCTTAAACCTCCAAGAATATATGTAGAAAGTTTTATCATGATCGGTTAAGTAGTTTTTACGTGAAAGAGTAACAAACAAACTTACATTCACATTTATAATATTAGTAAGGATTGAGGCTAAGATTTACAAAGTCGGTAACTAGACTTTTGTAGTGGTTCAGCTTATTGTTAAACATATAAATGTCTTCAGAGGAAGTAGCAATGCGGTTGTATTGAGTAGTCATTGTACTTATTGGTGCGTGTTTGCACTTGGTTTGCACAGATTAGTTCTACACCTCGGAGCTTTGAACAGTACATAAGAGCGCCGCGGAAGTGGCCGAGGAATGTTGATGTCAATTTTACTGAGGAGTTCTGGACAGTCAATATAATTGTTGAATATTTTAAATAGAAAAATTTAATCATGTTTCTGATAAAATTTTTCTATTTAAAAAGTACGGCGCGTTTCCAGAGAGAGAAATTAAATTGTAATTACTGAGTCAGTCGTTGTATGACTAGCAAGTGCTTTACTCTAAATCGAAAGGCAAGATGACGTGTAAATTTTTTTTGTATACATTCAATTCTGTTCACATAGGTCCGATATGTGGGGGTTCCAGGCTGTGCTGCAATATTCTAAACGATTACGTACGTAGCTGTTAAATAGAATGATAGTAGTGGACGGTTTATTAAATTCCTTAGACATTCTTAAAACAAACCAAGTACTTGAACTTCTCGGCCGTCACTATATTTATATGAGGATTCTACGTATCCTCCGTGCGTGTGTCCAGTTCGCTCTTGACTGGTTTGTTTGATGAAATCATTCGGCTCTGTGAAACGTCATCGAATCAAGTTTATTAGATCAAGATTTATTCCATACACGGAATAATACTATATTAACTTGATCGAAATTCTTTTTGTCATTATTTTCTAATGTAAAGTATAATTTAAAATAAAAAAGCCGTGGTGGCCGAGTGGTTCGAGCAGTTGCCTGCGACGCAAAGGTCGCAAGTTCGAATCCCGCCTGTACCAATGAGTTTTTCTGAACTTAAGTACAGTGATTAGTCACACCACGAGCTTTACGGTGAAGGAAAACATCGAGAGGAAACCTGCATACATCTGAGAAGAAATTCAAAGGCGTATGTATAGTCGTGCTTGAGTAACGGCGATGGACTCGCCATCTGTCACGTTGGCACCTAATATGCCTCTGGCGGAAAGTGGGTGTGTGGGTATTACCTATACACCTCTGCCTACCCCTTCGGGGACCCTTGTGGGAAGGCGTGAGGATACATTTTATTACATTACAAGTATAATTTATGCCTTATTTGTCTAGTTTACGCACCAGTCTTTCACAATACAATATATTGCTTTCTTTTTATTTGTCAATAATGTTCCTATGTATTTCGTGTTGCCTTTGAAGCCTTTGTCTTTTAAAGCCTTTGAAAAGCCGGCACTATTCATTTAAATATGCTCTTAATTATTATAAGGATGTCTCGAGAAAACTTTGTGACAAAATGGCTGGCGAATATTTGGCGAATCAGCATTGGCATACAACGTGGCAATGCTGATTCGCACTTCTTGGCACTGACACAGATATGGGAAATGTATTCTATTTATAGGTAGTTTATTTCTGTGTATATATAAAGCAGATATACAAAGCAAAATTGTGTGCAAGAAGAGGCAGAGGAAGGTCACGTTCCAACTACCTGGATCAAATAGATCGGACTCTCAAGGACGGAAACGTAAAGAGTACTCGAAACCGACGAGCATGTATGAAGAGACTGATGAATGTGGACGAAGCGAAAGAGGTATGTAAGTCTAGAGAGTCTCTGCCTACCCTGTTAGGGACTTGGCGTGATGATATTATATATATATATATATATATTTTTTTTTTTTTATTTTTTTTTTGTATCCATATTAGAACGGCCAGAAGCCACTTATACTAATAGGTAAACACATTCATTCTGTCTTCTCACAGAACTCCAAACATACCGACAAGATATTCCTCCATTCATCCGCAAACAAATCACATTCTGGGTAATTATCCAGTAAGGCGTTGAATGCGGCGAGAGTGCGCGGGATAGGAGAGCGGGCTATGTATGTATGTTATTTCTGTGTGTTGTATTAAGTTGAGAACTCATTGGTACTTGCAATCTGTGTCGCAAGCAACTGCTAGATCCACTCGGCCACCATGGATCTATAATAAATAATGATTACCCTGCTCCAATGATTAAATACCCTGCTTAACAATATACAGTGTACACACAGAGTGGATTGTTGAATAAGCGCACACAGAAGACAAACACGCTTTAAGTAATTAAGCCGCTTCCAGCATTGAGTATCGAAGCTCTACATCGATGTATTTAAATAATATATACCGATGAAATTAGTAGGGAAATTTTAATGAGCTTTAATCTATACTAATACTAGCTGTCCCGCCCAGCTTCGCCCGGGTGAAAAAGTAAAATTTCTTGAAACACGATCGCAGCGCCACCTATCGGGTCCAATTGTGATGTAAGCTATCCTATCTTTTGAGTTGGATCAAACTGCACACGGTGTGCAAAATTGGTTGTAATCGGTTAAGTAGTTTAGGAGTTCATAGCTGACAAACAAAGTGACACGTGATTTATATATATTAAGAAGATATAGCGGTGAGAAACAACACCCACTTTTCATCAGAGATATTATACACTACACTACATCAGAAAAATTAGGAATATAAAAGCCGTGGTGGCCGAGTGGTTCGAGCAGTTGCCTGCGACACAAAGATCGCAAGTTCGAATCCCGACTGTACCAATGAGTTTTTCTGAACTTACAGTGATTAGTCACACCACGAGCTTTACGGTGAAGGAAAACATCGAGAGGAAACCTGCATACGTCTGAGACGAAATTCAAAGGCGTATGTATAGTCGTGCTTAAGTAACGGCGATGGACTCGCCATCTGTCACGTTGGCACCTAATATACCTCTGGCGGAAAGTAGGTGTGTGGAGGAATATAATATTGACATATATTCCTATCTATCTACATGTTTTTGATACATACATATATATCATCACGCCAAGTCCCTAACGGGGTAGGCAGAGAGTATAGAGTGCCAGTTCCCTCAGTTCAGTTTATGTTTTTGATAATCCTTATAAAACATAAACTTGCAAGGTGTTTCGATTTTTATAATGAGAAGTATATTTTAGGTACCAACGTGACAGATGGCGAGACCATCGCCGCTGCTCTACAGTAAACCTCTGGTGTTGCAAGCGTCCATAGGCGGCGGTAAGGTGCGGGGGTAAGGTATACCATTGTAGCGTTTACTTGTAGCCACTATGTATTATGTATTTAATATTTAATACTATTATATATATACTATATATAATGGTATTAAATGTATCTAAAGCTGCTTCGACCACAAAGCACAACGTAGAGTATATCCTTTGTACGTTTACAGTGGCTCTGATAATGCTTGTTTTGAATTCATTAACATGAGAACGAGCGAGCGAACGAACGTTAATTGCGAAATAATAGGATAGCAGCTCAAAATAGTACATTTTATCCCCTTGGCTTATTTTCGGGGAACGTGGTTCGGGACGAAAAACAAGGAAAGTATTATGCAAAAGTACAAAATTACCTAAAGGCTTATATCCGCCAGAAAATGTAGGTTCCAACGTGACAGATGGCGAGTCCATCGCCGTTACTCAAGCACGACTATACATACGCCTTTGAATTTCTTCTCAGACGTATGCAGGTTTCCTCTCGATGTTTTCCTTCATCGTAGAGCTCGTGGTGTGACTAATCACTGTACTTAAGTTCAGAAAAACTGATTAGTACAGTCGGGATTCGAACTTGCAATCTTTGTTCTGCAAGCAACTGCTCGTACCACTCGGCCTAAATGGCTTTTTATAATTATATTATCCCACTAAAATTATAAATGTGTAAGTCTGGAAAGGACTGTTTGTTCATCTTGGACGTAAAAACTATAGATCATAATTGGATGAAGTTTGGCATAGAGATATACTCGAGTAATACCGCGGTGCAACGCTTACATTTTATACAAAAGTTTGTTTTGGAAATAAATTTCTTAAAGGGTTCAGGAATATGTTAAAAATATAATTAAGGAAACCGAATCCCCGACGTTGCGAAATTAAACAAAAAGGTTGGTTCAGTTGTGAGAGGTCTTAAAATTAAAACATCCTTACTAGAGTTATATTATTATTATTATTTTATTTTATCCTCACGTCTTCCCACAAGGGTCCCCGAAGGGGTAGGCAGAGTTGTATAGGTAGTACCCACAAAAAGCATGCGGTCCGCCTGATGGTAAGCGGTTACCTATGGACGCTTGCAGCACCAGGGGTATCACTCGCGCGCTGCCGACACTGCAGGAATAGTTTCACACCCTTCTTGAAAAACTTCATGCTGTACTCTCTGGGGAATACTTCAATGGGAAGTTCATTCCATTTTTTTCTTTTTTTTAACTTACTTGCCAATACAAACTTTAATATAATACAAAATAGAGTCCATTTTCTTTAAACTGTCTGCGTCCATGGGCACTAAGGAAATAAAACTCAATTTATTTCCAATATTTGACCAATAAACTGCTATTTTGTAAAGATCGGTAGCATTTGGGCGGTCGTAAAAACTTGATTTCTCGTCTCTAAAGCTACTTGGGCATACGCTCGCATAATGTTATTTGGGCTCGTAAATTTTGACCTCTAAGTAGAAAATTCGGACCTCTGAAAGTACTATATTTTCACACAAACGGACCTCGTAAAATATGACGAATTCACCATATAGATAATTATGGGATAGCTATAAGAGAGTCAAAAGAAACAATTGAACTAAAAATTTTAACACTATTGCAATCATTAGACTTATTGACTCAACCTGACACTATATAAGTCCGAACTTCTTGACCCAAGAGCTAACACTACAACTTAGATATAAATAGTGCCATTAACGAAGACGCGCACCTCCTATTTCAGGTCGACGTGGTCGCGGGATGCGGCAAATTATGACTCGAGTCTATTAATTGTAGTATGCGTGTTCACTCATAGGTAATCAGTGTGTACCGATAATACTCAAACATTATGGAAAAATTGTGACGACGGAAGGGCGCTTCTTCGTGGATGTCAATAGTGCGAAGATGGAGCGGGTGGCTGGTATAATCTTCCCAAGAGCTCGTAAAGTGCAGTAAGCTCAATTTCGTGACCAGTTAAATTAATGATATATGAGAAGGCTTTCTTAGTGGAATGATATATAGCACATAAATTAGCTCCTAATGGTCATGCCTATTATCTTCCACTGCGTTGTAATGGTTACATAAGCTGCATGGAGCTGTCATGAGACACTTAATTTTGTCATTTAATTTAATTGAATCCTACCAGATTTTTCATGCCTTCTCGCAAGGGTCCTCGAAGGGGGAGGTAGAGTCCCCTTGTAAGAGGTGAGACAATCAATTAAAAATCAATCAAATCAAAATATTTTTATTTCACATAGGCCCATAGTGGGCACTTATAAAACGTCGAAAAAGAAGCACGGTTCGGGTTGGTCGCTTCCATGGAGAAGAACCGGCAAGAAACTCCATGTACTCTTTTCAAATCATTAGGCATATACCCGTATATACCGATATATATACATACCGATAGTACCCATACACCCACTTTCCGCCAGAGATATATTTTAAGTGTGAATGTGGCCGATGGCGAGTCCAGCGTCGTAACTCAAGTAAGACTCATCATCACAAATTTAAGAGCTGGGCTCTTGTCGGCGTCTCTGATGCAGTCCCCTCCATTCGCTTCTGTCCAGCGCAACCTCCTTGACCTCCTTATACGTCATGAGAGAAATTTTTTCCTTAATCTGACCCATGTATGTTAATCTTGGTCTTCCTCTTCCTCTCTTCCCCTCTACCTTTCCTTCTAAAATGTTTCTAAAGAAGCTATCATGTCGTATAAGGTGGCCTATCATCTTTCCTCTTCTATTCTCGACTGTTTCCAGCAGAATTCTTGTTTCTTTAACTCTTTTCAGCACGTCTTCATTTGTCACCGTTTCCGTCCAGCTGATTTTTTTCCATCCTTCTCCAGCACCACATTTCAAATGCCTCCAACACCTCTCTATCCCTCTTTGTCATTGTCCACGTCTCACAACCATATAGTGCAGTGCTCCAGATATATGTTTTTATGAACATTTTCTTTACCTTTTTGGATATGTGGGATGTAAATATATGTTTTTTATTGTTAAATGTTTGTTTGGCGATTGCAATCCTTGTTTTGATATCCGGGGTACATCTTGAATTACAGGTTATAAGGCTTCCTAAATATTTAAATTTTGTGACATTTTCTATTGTTGTGTTATCAATTAATATGCTACGAGTTGAGTTCATGTTAGTTTTTGTTGCTGTCAGTACTTTTGTTTTATTAGTGTTAATCTTTAGAGCAAATTCTTTAAATATGTTATCCATAGTATGTACTAAAATTTGTAAATCTTCATGTGTATCTGCGACTGCTGCTATATCATCTGCAAACCTAATGAATTGAATATTTGTTCCATTGAATTTAACCCCTTTATTTGTCGTTGCTGAAATTTTCTTAATGGCTGCTTCTATGAATATGTTAAATAAGAGTGGTGAGAGTGGACATCCCTGTCTTACTCCTTGTTTGATCTTTGCGCTCACTTTCTGATTACCAATCTCTATTACGGTTTCTTGGTGTTGATATAGTTCAAATATGATTCTTCTGTCTCTGAAATCTATTCCTATTTCTTTTAGTGCTTTCATCATATGTACCCAATTTACTTTATCGAATGCTTTTTCTAAGTCTATGAATGCTATATGAGTATCCAATCCTATTTCCATTCTTCTGTCAATTATTAGTCTAAGAGCTAAGATAGCGTCTCTCGTTCCTTTGTTTCTTCTGAATCCATATTGGTCTTCACTTAAATTATACTCTATTTTCTGTCTTATTCTATTTTGGATTATTTTAATAATTATTTTAGATGCTTGGGATATGAGACTCAATGTTCTATGTTCACTGCATTTTAATGTGTTGGATTTTTTCGGCAAGGCAACTATCTTGGATATGGTAAAGTCAATTGGTATTTTTCCTTTATTGTAGATTATTTTTGTCAATTTGTATATTTCGTTTAGTAAAGGAGCGTTATCCGAGTATTTTATCAGTTCTATAAACATTCCATCTTCACCTGCTGCTTTTCCATTTTTTAGATTTTGTAATGCATAATCAAATTCGCTTCTAAGTATATCTGGTCCTAAATTGTTCGGATCTATATCTTCTTCATTCTCAATATCTTGTTTTGCTAGCCCCTTACCATTATATAATTCCTCTATATACCTTTTCCATCTATTTACAATGTCTTTGTTATCTAATAACAACACATTGTTTTCATCTAATATAGCCGTCGACTTTGTTTTAGGTTTTTTATTAAGATTTCTTATTATATTGTATGCTACATCTACTTTACCTTTATTCATATAATAGTTTATGCTTTCACAGTCTTTTAAAATATCTTTTTCTTTAAGTTCTCTACACCTACTTGTTATTTTATTGGTAAGTTTTTTATATGTTTTAATACTAGATTCATCCTCTTTATTGCGATACTTCCTTCTATCTACTAATAGTTCAATTAGTTCTGCATCTAACCATTTCTTTCGCGGTTTTATTCGTTCTCTTTGCAAACATTCTTCTGCGCTAGTCTTTATTACATTTTTAATATTGCACCATTTAGAGTCTACACTTATATCTAGAATACCTTTCATGTTATTATATTCTATGAGTTTCTCACTTAATTTATTACTATATTGCACTTTAATATTCTTATTATTTCTTAACTTATTGAGATCAATATCTTTGGGCTTAAGTTTTCTTCTTATTTTACTATATTTAACATCAATTTTGCTGACCAGTAAGATGTGGTCAGTGTTGATATCGGCTCCTGGATATGTTTTGCAGTTTGAAGCCATATATTTGTATCTGTTTTTAACTATTATATAGTCAAGTTGAAATCTACTTATATTTCCAGGCATTTTCCATGTGTACCTTCTTCTTTTTGGTTGTTGGAAATGTGTGTTAAGTATTGTTAGATCATATTCTTTACAAAATTGTACTAATCTGTCTCCTCTTTTATTACGGTTTCCAAGTCCATATTTTCCGACCAAATTATCTTCTTGCCCTTCCCCTACAATTGCGTTAAAATCTCCCATTATTATTAAATTGTCCTTTTCTCTTATTAAGTCTAAAAGTGAGTCTAATTGATCGTATATCTGTTCTATTTCTTCATCTGAATAACTGCTTGTCGGCATGTAAACTTGTATAATTAATGTATCTATAGGATTTCCTTTGATCTTTATTGCTGTAATTCTGTCGCTTAGATGGATTGTATTTTCTACTAGATTTCCCCATTTTTTATTTAATATGATAGCTGTGCCATTTTTCCCTTGTTTTTCACCTGTATATATTATTCTGTGCTCTTCACTCCAATAATCACCACTTCCTTCCCATCTTACTTCGCTTAGTCCTAAAATATCCAATCCTATTCTTGTCATTTCTTGTTTAAGTTCTTCCAACTTCCCTACTGGCAGCATTGTGCGGACATTCCATGTTCCTATTGTGCAAGGGTTTCGCATGATGACGACCGGTGTAGCCTTGCTTCTACTCCTGCCGGACTCAGACCTCCACGGCATATTACATCGTGGAAGCCCGTTGTCAAGAACGTTACTTTCTTTGTTTTCCATTTGCATCAGTGGCATGGCAAGTAAGACTATACATATTTAAACTTATGCAGGTTTCCTTCACCGTAAAGCTCATGGTGACTAATAAATGTACTTAAGTTGATAAAAACTCATTGGTACAGTCGGGATTCGAGCATGTTATCTTTGTGTTTTCAAATTTGACGCGGTTGAATCCGCGGGGCTCTTTCCGTCTCAAATACAGTGATTGCCGACTTGCCATCTATCACGTTGACCACAAGATTAATATCGAAAAATAACTAACTACGATTGTCTACAAATTATATAAAAAAAAACTTGAATTGATACAAAAATCCAACGATTTTTTTGTTAAAATACGCGTTCAGACGTCCATATAGATAAGGATTACTTAAAATAAGAATAAATGTAAAAAAAAATATATTATAAACTCAACCTCTAGACATATCTGTTAAATTATCTTATAAGAAAACGAAAAGCATATTTCAGCTAGCCTGAAAGTAGCGTTCAACTTTAAAACGACTCACGATAAATCTTTCGGAAGGTAAATTTTCCTCTACCGTCGCGTCTTGGGTTATTGATGTGGGTGACAAATCACCCATTCTCCCCGAGGCTGCGGGTAAGTGATGGGGCTCGATGAACCGAAAATAAGCTTTCAGGTTGTGAATAACTTCAATGAGGTGTGTATTGTAGTATTATACTTGGATACTAGTGCCTAGGCTTATCCATCATCTTGCGACGGGGTAACGTTTGAATTGCTTATTTATTTCAGAAATTACTTAGTTAAATGGACAAATTCTAGAGCAAGTGAATGAATTTGTATATCTTGGAAGAATGTTCACACGAGATGGAAAGTATGAAAAAGATATTGAAAGAAGGATAACTGCCGGAAATAAGGTGAATGGAGCCATGTCGGCGTTGATGGGCAGTAAAAGTCTGAGCAAGAATGCTCGAGTTGCTGTCCACAACGCGATATTGGTACCTACCTTATTGTATGGCAGCGAATCCTGGGTATGTCAGAGGAAGTATGAAAATAGCTTGAATGCAGTCGAGATGCGATCTCTTCGAAAAATGTGCGGCGTAACTATATTAGATCGAATCCGCAATGAAGAGATTCGCAAATCAACTGGCGTGAATGAGGGCGTGATTGTAAAGATGAAGAAAGGCATGTTACGTTGGTTTGGACACATAGAAAGGATGAGTGAAGAAAAGATTGACTGAAACAGATATACAAAGCAAAGATTAATGATACCAAGAAGAAGAGGCAGAGGAAGACCACGTTCAACTACCTGGGATCAAGATCGGACTCTGAAGGACGGGAACGTTAAGAGTACTCGAAACCGACGAGCATGTATGAAGAGACTGATGAATGTGGACGAAGCGAAAGAGGTATGTGTCTAGAGAGAACTGGCGCTCTATACTCTCTGCCTACCCCGTTAGGGACTTGGCGTGATGATATGTATGTATGTACTTAGTTAAAAAAAACCACGAGCTTTACGGTGAAGGAAACAACGAGAGGAAACCTGCATACGTCTGAGAAGAAATTCAAAGGCGATGTATAGTCGTGCTTGAGTAACGGCGATGGACTCGCCATCTGTCACGTTGGCACCTGATATACCTCTGGCGGAAAGTGGGTGTGTAGGTATTACCTACACACCTCTGCCTACCCCTTCGGGGACCCTTGTAGGAAAGCGAGAGGATAATCGACGACCGTGCACCTTTTTTGATTTGATTTGATGTTGATTGAATCTTTTCCCACTTTTCATTAATAACACCACGCTATATTCTCAGGGAAAAACATAGAAAACTCCACGAACCAGTGGAACTGAATAATAATAATTATCCTCAGCCCGTATAAAGGTGTCGCCTTGACGTCTGGAGCCAAATTATAGAGAGGTGACACTGAAAAATAACCATTTCACCCACAGTGCGGTGACGAAAGCAATTTATTATAGGCACTGCCTTTGTAATGAAACAGGTAGCGAGGAAAATTGTAAAGAGGTAAGCTCTCGCACCAGAAGTAAAGTAAAGTAAAGCAGTGTTCATATATTTCAATTTCAATTTAATCAAATGCCAGATAGAGTAGTACATCTATACTAATATTATAAATGTGAATGTAAGTTTGTTTGTTACGCTTTCACGTAAAAACTACTTAACCGATCATCATAAAACTTTGTACACATATTCTTGGAGGTATTAGAAGTAACATAGAATACTTTTTAATGAAAAAAAAAATCATTATTACGAATGAAAAAAAAGCCGTCCACGCCGACGAAGTCGCGGGCACAGCTAGTCAACAATAAAATACATTATATGGAAAGTTTACAATAGCAAGAATATGTATTTAGTGGAACTTATTATAAAAATAATATAACATAATATATCCTCACGCCTTCCCACAAGGGTCCCCGAAGGGGTATGCAGAGGTGTATAGGTAATACCCACACATCCACTTTCCGCCAGAGGTATATAAGGTGCCAACGTGACAGATGGTGAGTCCATCGCCGTTACTCAAGCACGACTATACATACGCCTTTGAATTTCTTCTCTGACGTATGCAGGTTTCCTCTCGATGTTTTCCATCACGGTAAAGCTCGTGTTGTGACTACTCACTGTACTTAAGTTCAGAAAAACTCATTGGTACAGTCGGGATTCAAACTTGCTACCTTTGCGTCGCAGGCAACTGCTCGAACCACTCGGCCACCACTATCTAGTCTTATTATATAAACTTATCGAGTTTTACAAATGTATAATTATTAGTATAAGCATAATTGTATCATTATGAATGTGCCCTGGTTCTCAAACTAGGTCTAATCTGTATCTTGAGAGCCAGGTGGTAGGTATATGGTGGCAGCTTAGGGATAACATTGAGCATTAATTATGAATGTGTGTGAGTGTGAATGTGTGTGTGTGAGTGCGTGGATAGATTTGGAAGAAATTTGGGTACTACTGTTAGTAGTTGTTCAGAATCGTTGTAATTCAATGCAAAAAGCCATTTTTTTGTTTCTTTAGCACATGTTCTGGTTGTTAGTTTGTAAATGTTGAGCTTGTCGTTAATTTTGTTATTGTAGACTATTGTAGACTAGCTGTGCCCGCGACTTCGTCCGCGTGGAAGTGACATTGGGCAGCACTTTTT
>JACCPG010011390.1:0-20634 GCA_016069955.1 Drepana arcuata
TAACGAAAGACAAACGACATATAAGTAGCATAGTCAAGATGCCTGTCCTTGTTCCGTGTCTCGCTTGGACGCACACCGCTGGCTCTCCATGGTATGTGGCCATAATCTTACATACATCTCGGCGTAATGGACATTGTCTACTCTCAATGAACCATAATTTAATAGCCTTAGAGTACAGTATGCAATTGTTGATTAAAGCGACGACTTACATTGTTTTGATTAGGAATTGAAATTACGGATTGTCAGGAGACAGTTGGTATGAGACTTGTTCACACTAGTTGAATATTTATATATTTATTTATTTATTTATTTACAACTATCCTTACAGGTTAACCTAATAAAATTGTGTAGAAAAATAAAGTAATCCTAAAATTATGTATATATATATATATATATATTTAATCCTCAAACTTAAGTTATCCCTTCACACACAATATGCTGTAAGTGGCCTTCGTGAATTCGTTCAATTCAAATATTCAGGTGTCACCGGCGGAAACCGCTTATTATCATTGTACAAAAACTTCGTTAAGTATTGTATTAAATTTTAATGATGAAACCTGCTTACGCGTTTGAATTATTGAAAGAAATTCAAAGGCGTATGTATAGTCGTGCTTGAGTAACGGCGATGGACTCGCCATCTATCACGTTGGTACTTACAAATATTTAGCCAGGTTTGTGATCCTCTATCAACGTATGTAAGTATGGAGAGAATTTGCGCTCTATACTCTCAGCCTACCTCGTTAGGGACTCGGCGTGATGATATTATGTATGTATGTATGTGATCCTCTATGGTTTCGATCTGTTTCCGAGCTCTGGACGAAAATTAATAAAGAAAAAGATATTTGAAATATAATAAAAACGACACAAACAATTTTGACGGATACATTTAATAGTTTTCTATTTGTCAGTATTTTGAGAAGCGAATTATTATTTTGGTATTAGCCGTTGTATTCATATATGTTTACTATATTTGTGAAGGAGTTATTGAGATTGAGCTTTATTGCCGGGTGGGTAAGAGATAAACTGCAAATAAATCTCACTTTCACACAAAGAATCCCCTTTCAGTCGCCAACAGTTGGAGTCGGTCGCCTTCATTCGGCCACGACTTTGTATAACCTCTTTGAAAATGATTGTAAAGATGAAGAAAGGCATGTTACGTTGGTTAGGACACATAGAAAGGATGAGTGAAGAAAGATTGACGAAACAGATATACAAAGCAAAAGTGTGTGCAAGAAGAGGCAGAGGAAGGCCACGTTCCAACTACCTGGATCAAATAGATCGGACTCTCAAGGACGGGAACGTTAAGAGTACTCGAAACCGACGAGCATGTATGAAGAGACTGATGAATGTGGACGAAGCGAAAGAGGTATGTAAGTCTAGAGAGAACTGGCGCTCTATACTCTCTGCCTACCCCGTTAGGGACTTGGCGTGATGATATGTATGTATGAAAATGAACGGCCGCCTAGTCTATTGGTCAGTGATCCTGGCTATGAAACTTGAGTACGTGGATTTGATTCCCGCTGAGGGAAAATATTGGTTCACATGTTATTGATGCTGGAAAGCAGTCGGGTTGAGCAGTATGTTTGTCAATCATACATACGTATCATTAGATATCACCTCACCCTGTGAGGGTTCCCGAGTAGACAGAGACTTTACCAGCACCAGGTCTCTCTGAACTTACAGTTCCTCTCTTCATCCATCATATTCATCGTTATCTTTATATATGCTCACCGAATTTGAGTATGCTTGATGTTTTTATCCTTTCCCTAAAGGGGTAGACAAAGAGATTATAAGGCCAGATCTCTCTAGACTAACATACCTCTTTCGCTTCGTCCACATTCATCACTATCTTCATACATGCTCGTCGGTTTCGAGTACTCTTAACGTTTCCGTCCTTGAGCGTCCGATCGATTTGATCTAGGTAGTTGGAACGTGGTCTTCCTCTGCCTCTTCTCGCGCACACTTTCGCTTTGTATTTGTCTGTTCTGTTTCGTGAATCATTCTTAACTTCTTGTTACTTAATTGTTTATTAATTGTATTATTTTTCAGACAATGTTAAAAGTCGGTGGCGGTGCCGTGTTGGTGGCGGCCATCGTCGCCGTGTTCGTGGTGGCGACCCAGGGCCGGGACCCCGACCTGGAGGCCTTGGAACACGAGGGCCGCGAGTACATCCTGCAGCTAGATAAGGCCATGGGCCTTAGGAAGAACCGTGCAACGACTGCCGAGTGGGCATACACTTCTAACATTACTAAGGAGAATGAAGAGAAATGGGTGAGCTACAGTTTAAGAAAAACTAGATGAAAACCCGGCTTCGCTCGGATGAAATTATGAATATAGATAAGCTGCTGTAACCTTGCGCCTTTTGCCTGCAATGTCATGCAAGTTTTACGCGTGGATATCTTTACGTACTAACCTAATGAAATTCTCTGACGTTTGCTTTTTTCCATAAGATATTTTTAGCCCTTCACTGGTAAACGTTAGTAGTATTATATATTTAGTATTTATAGTTACAGTACAGTGATTAGTCACACCACGAGCTTTACGGTGAAGGAAAACATCGAGAGGAAACCTGCATACGTCTGAGAAGAAATTCAAAGGCGTATGTATAGTCGTGCTTGAGTAACGGCGATGGACTCGCCATCTGTCACGTTGGCACCTAATATACCTCTGGCGGAAAGTGGGTGTGTGGGTATTACCATTACCTATACACCTCTGCCTAACCCTTCGGGGACCCTTGTGGGAAGGCGTGAGGATATATTATATATTATTATATTTATAGTTAATCGCCAAATCCTTAAGTCTACCTCGCCTAACCTCACCTGCAATCTTGGCTTTGCCTGTCTACCTTAACCATCACGGATGATCTAGGCCACCACTGACTCTTCTGTTACTTACCTATATTTCATCACTACATGTCCCTCACAATACAGGCAAAGAGTATAAAGCGCTAGATTTAAAGATCTCTTTCGATTTATCAACACTCACCAATTTCGAGTACTTTTGACATTCCCATCGCAGGTTTTTCTATTTTCTTACGTTTTGAAACCTTTTTTTCAGATACAAATCCGCCTAGAGCTCTCCAAAGAAGAGAAGATAGCTTGGGAAGAGACCAAGATGTACCGGTGGCAGGATTTCCAAGATTTTGAACTAAGGAGGATATTCAAAAAGTACAGTCAGCTTGGTGTATCGGCGTTGCCGGATGACAAGTACAAGGCGCTAATGAGAGCTGTGACAGGCATGGAGTCGAACTATGCAACTGCTAAAATCTGTTCGTATAAAAATGAGTCTAAGTGCGATCTGGCATTGGAACCAGGTGAGAAATGATCTTCTTATATATATTTTTTTGCCAATAATATTTGCAAAAAATATACATATTGCGTCATATGCTAATTAAAGTATTATTCTTAACGAAATAATCTTGAACGACTTCGTATTACGGTTGAATGAAGTGACATATGAATGAAACCCAGCTGGAAACGCAAAGCAATGAAACTATGGCAAACAATATTAGGAAACGTTGATAATAATAATAAGCATTAAAATATGTTTATATATATATTTATATATATGTTTATATTTAAAAATGTAATATATGAGATGTATTTCAAATAAAGAATAATAAGCATTACTTGTACGCCTGCTGTGCGTAGAACGCAATAAAATAAAATAAATAGTAATATATCCCCACGCCTTCCCATTAGGGTCCCCGAAGGTGTAGGCAGAGGTGTATAGATAGTGCCCAATAACACATAAAATCAACTGTAACGACAAAGCTTACTTGTAGAATTAACGAGTTTTTTTTTGCTGCAGAATGATTAAGGCTAGAACCTCTTTTTTCCATTAACACATAAAAATCTTCTGTAACGATAAAGCTTGCTTGTAGAACTTAACTAGTTTTTTTCAAAATCGGTCGAGTAGTTTTTGAAAAAAAAACAATATTTCCTCTTTATAGCGTTTGTTTAGAAGTTAATAATATGGATGCATTGCTAATGTTAGTAATATATCACAGCAAAATGAAAGTGCAGTGAAAGGATACGAATCTTAAGTTATAAGACTGTGTCCGTTTTCGCCAATTTATTCTGTACTAGCTGTGCCCGCGACTTCGTCGGCGTGGACGGCTTTTTATCTTTCGTAAAAATGATTTTTTTTTCATTAAAATGTATCCTATGTTACTTCTAATACCTCCAAGAATTTGTGTACAAAGTTTCATGATGATCGGTCAAGTAGTTTTTACGTGAAAGCGTCACAAACAAACTTACATTCACATTTATAATATTATATAGATATAGATTTTAATAGGTAAATGGTAGATATTCCTTCTCACTCGTCCGTTTAGCCACAGTCACAGAAAATTACCGGTCGAATTTGCGTCATATGTTTTCTTGAAGTTAGGCTTTGTCTTGGGTTTTTTGACGAGATTTTACAATAGAAACCGCGTCTATTGATTCAGTGTCCATCGTGTGTATACAATACTGTTGTCCTAAATACATGTAATTTATTCATCAGACGCTACGCTTCATTACCTTTTCTAAACAAGCCAGCATTTATGTAGAGATAGATGAATGTGGATGAAGCGAAAGGGTTCTGTAAGTCTAGAGGGAACTGATGCGATATACTTCCTGCCTTCCCCGTGAGGGACTCGGCGTGATGTTATATATACATTTGTTTATCACACTGTAGGCATACAATCAAACAGATGGATATCTTTCCTGCGGAGTATATATCCTCACTCCTTCCCACAAGCGTCCCCGAAGGAGTAGGCAGGGGTACCCACACAACCACTTTCCGGCGTGATTATACATTTGTTTGTTACTCTGTAGGCATACAATCAAACAGATGGATATCTTTCCTGCGGAGTATATATCCTCACTCCTTCCCACAAGCGTCCCAGAAGGAGTAGGCAGGGGTACCCACACACCCACTTTCCGTCATAGATATATTTTAGGTGCCAATTTCTGCGGAGTACCTGCGTGTATATGCATGTAAAGAATTAGAATATAAATACTGTGTCATTGGTATTTATTTTCTGTAATAAATATCCTGTATGTTAATCCACCTATCACTGTGCCTTATTTCATCCTATTCCGTTCAGCAGTTTTGGAGTGATCAAGTTACACATGCATACATACTTACAAACTTTCGCATTTATGCTACTAATATTGTACATTTTAAGTTTGTGAGGATTTTTGTCTCTTTCTCGCAAAAATTACTGAATTGGATGAACTTTTTAACATTTTTTTTTTATACAACTAGAGTGGCAAACAAGCATACGGGCCCACCTGATGGAAAACGGTTACCGCAGCCTATTTACACTTGCAATACCAAAGTATCACTTGCGCGTTGCCACTCTGTGTTCGGAGAGTTATACTGTCTTGGCAGCATAATGGGGCTAACCCCTCTGCTGCCAACACAATATAACAAACCTCCCCCCTCCCCAAGGAGCTCATTACTGGAAACCTTATTCACCGCGTAGGAACACAACACAAAAAATTCTGTTATTTGGCTACGGACTTCAATAAGGCGGAGGTCCTGCCCCAGTCGGGCAGCTCCGAATTCGAACGGGAAACCCGTTATGCCCTATCTCTCTTCATCAAGTAACATCTGCCAATAATTGTAAACAAGTAAAACAAGTAATATTACAATATGTTTTATTACAGATATTACGGAAACCTTCGCGACAAGTCAAGACCCTGAAGAGTTGAAGCATTTTTGGGTGGAATGGCACAAGGCTGCCGGGGCGAGAGCCAAACAGAACTTTACCGAATACGTCGGTCTTTACAATGAAGCTGCTAAACTTAATGGTGGGTAATAGAAAAGTAGTGTATAATTCGTATTCCCATACTAGTCTTATGGCTGACTTTGTCTATTTATTTTATATGTCTGCATGTTTCTCGCTTCAACTAATTTTGGTAAATTATGGCACCGAGATAGACTTGTCTAGTTCTTAGCGCAAAGTTAAACTTTTGACCGGTGAATAGGGATGTTAATTTTAATAGGGATCGGTAATTTCGAGATATTAAGAAATATACGAAGTAGCTAAGTAAGTAGCTAACAAAGTAGGTAAATATTAAGATTAAAAGAAGTTGGGGGCTCTTAATAATAACTAGCAAGTTCTTGAAGGAAAGTCTATAGACCTTCCTACAAGAACTTGCTAGTGAGTACAGTGACTTGCTACTGAGTACAGTGACGATTTACTAATCGTGACTAATCACTGTACTCAAGTTCAGAAAAACTCATTGGTACGTTCAGGATTTGAACTTGCAATCTTTGTATTGCAGGCAACTAATCGAACCACTCTGTCACCACGGCTCTCATTCAATAAATTCTATTAGTTTATCTATTGCCACCATTGATATAAAAAAACCTTTTTTATATCAATGATTGCCACTATATCAGGTTTGTCAGGTTATCTAACAGATTCTGTCACGTATATTAATCGATTCCACTTTATTGTTATTATTATTATATATCTCAGATTTCAAAGACGTCGCCGACTGGTGGCAGTCTGAATACGAGGTGGATGACTTTGAAGAGCAACTAGCGCAGTTGTGGGAGGATGTTAAGCCTCTGTACCAGCAGCTGCACGCGTACGTGAGGAAGCGCCTGAGGGACAAATACGGAGACGAGGTCGTGTCGCCAAGAGGCCCTATTCCTGCACATCTGCTAGGTAGGTGATGTTAAAGATGTTCACCTATTTCACGATAGAGGGCGTGCATTGCGATCTGTTGTCTGCCACTTCGATATTGACACTTCCCACCTGACCAACCATATGTTTAATGAGGTACTAGGGTCGGCAACTCGCAAGTGATACCCTTGGTGTTGCAAGCATCCATAGGCGGCGGTAACCGCTTACCATGAGGCGGACCGCATGCTTGTTTGCCACCCAAGTGGTATAAAAAAAAATAGAGGTACTCGCATAAGTAGAAAATGGAATCTTTTTGTGGAAATGCTTGTAAAGGGTTGAACTTGTTGCTTGCATACATATTTTCAATTAAATATCGTCTGTATAAATATTCAAGAGCTTACCCTCTTCGAGGTCTAAAATACAATACGCCACTATAAACTTACCAGTAAAACCGCGAGCGTGTTAAAATTTTTGGGTGTTTTTAATCTTGAAATTTACCCTAACATTTATATTGAAATTTATTTGCGAAATTCTGCAACCATACTCTTCACGTCCACTTTTATGCTTTGAAACTCAGGGTGAACGATATAAATATTAAACTCCAGGTAACATGTGGGCGCAAGTGTGGGGTAATATAGAATCCTTCACACGGCCTTACCCTGACAAGAAGGAAATTGATGTGACGCAGATGATGAAGGAACAAAACTACACGGCTTTGAAGATGTTCCAAATGTCTGATGAATTCTTCCGGTCGTTGAACCTTACCGCAATGCCACCTAAGTTTTGGGAAAATTCCATCATCGAGAAGCCAACAGACCGGGACTTGGTTTGCCACGCCTCTGCTTGGGACTTCTATGACGGTGAAGACTTTAGGTATGCTTTTATATCAATTTTATCTTCATCCTCTATTTTTACTTTAATCTGTTGAGCACCAAGAGGTTCCCTACCTGCTTTCATTCTCGATGTCAAGTCCTAAGCTTTTCGCTTCTTCGCATGCTGCTTACAAAATGTTATGATAATTTTAAGGTAATTTAATTATTTCAAGTATTTATTATTTGAATGTGCTGCTGCGCCCATCAGGGTGTATTGTCAGTTTATTATAATCGTAAACTATTGCAAAAATATTAAATAAAAAAGAAAGTCTGAGAATCTTGTTCAAATATTTGGCTAAAGTTAAGTCAAGAATTTGTCAATTATGTTATCGGAAGATACGTTTTAAGATTGCTTCTTTGCGGTTGCGGTGCATTCTCCCAAAATTATTCAAAATTTCGTTTTAAACTCCTTGTTTGCGGTTGAGGTGCGTTCTCCCAAAATTAACGATACGATTTGGCTTCGTTTCAAAGGATAAAGCAATGCACAACGGTCGATTACGACTACTTCCAAACAACTCACCACGAGATGGGACACGTGCAGTATTTTCTACAATACAAGCATCAGCCGTTTGTATTCAGAGACGGCGCTAACCCAGGTACCTAACCAGTTTCTTTGTATGCAGGATCAAAATGTGTACGAAGGTTGACAGTGACCACCTTAGAATAGTCCACCATGAAATGGGACACGTCCAGTATTATATGCAATACAGGAACAAGCTTAACGTGTTCCATGAAGGAGCGAATCCAGGTAGCGGACGTCTACGCTTGAACGATGAGATTCAGTAGAATTGGAGATACCTACAGTTAATAATACTCGTCGATTGAAAATCCTCAAACTCAAAAAACGCCTGTTAATGTCGTTTTCGAAAAAAATCATGTCTCAAAATGTAAATGCTCGTACAATGCAATGTTCCTCAGATTCGTGTTAATGTTAGGAAACAAACCGAAATTATTAGTATCTGGTTTCTCTGATTCTTTTACATCCCTTTTCAAGGTATCATTTAAGTGTAGACGTACTGTTTCAATATTTTTTGTGATGTCTTTGTCAAAGTCCTTAACATTTTATGTTACTGACCTGAAGATAGTCTTCGTGAGTTACTATTGCTTTTGTTTGGACACATGTTACGACAGCATGTTGTGCTAATATGTATGAAAGGCAAATGGAAGCCTTGTTAATACCTTGATCAAATCGATCGAACGCTCAAAGAGCGTTAAGAGTAGGTATCTTCTCGAGACTGGCGAGCATGTAAGAGACTGATGAAATAGAATGCGAAAGAGGTCTAGAGGCGATGTGATCTCTCTGTCTACACTAGACTAGGCGTAATAATGTTTGTTCGATAAGTTTAAGTTATGCGATATTGAGATTTATATATAATGGTGTAAGTATTTTAATTGAGCACGATTTGAAAATTACTAAATTGTAGATGTATTAATGACGCTTTTGAATTATTACGGATATTATATTTTAAACGGCTCTAGAAAAGCATATGAACATTTCAGTAATTATAAAGAAAAAGCTGGCTGGAAAATATTTTTTGTCTCTGATCGGAATTTTAATGGAGTTTATTCAGTTCATTTTCATTCCGAGTTAGTTGGTTTGGTTTCATATTTATTAAAACAGCCTTCTGATCTGGTCAAAATGTAATGTAATAGTTGACTTCGAGCACTGTAGATATATTTTAATGTGATCGTAAAAAAGGTCTTGGTTTCTTGTACAATATTGCTTAAATAACTTTTTTTTTATGTCTGTCGTAGCGTAAGGCCTCCAGCCAGGCACTTCTTAGGTGCTAAGTAAATACAGCTAGGGCTCAGACCACACGTAGAGTGTTATTAATTCGCGAGTTGGGGTGATGTTCAAATACTTACAGTTCTATTGACTTTATAGGTTTTCACGAAGCAGTGGGCGACACAATAGCTCTGTCGGTGTCGTCCTCGAAACATTTGCGAAGGGTCAACCTTTCCAAAGGTGACGCTGAAGACGAGCAGACTGAAATAAACCAACTCTACAAAATGGTACGTTAAATACATTTTACAAGAAAACGTGTGTTTATTTTATATTAAACTAGCTTATGCCCGCGGCTTCGCCCGCGTTGAGTAGAACTTTGAATTTTTCAGGATTAAAAAAAAAAGTAGCCTATGTCCTATTTTAGGGTGCAATCACCATTTCAACTTTCAGCCAAATCGGTTCAGCCGTTTAGCCGTGAAAGAACAGCAAACATCCAAACTTACAAACTCACATTTATAATATTAGTAAGATGCCTGGGCCTGGTACAGCCTGTCGTAGATATAGATCCCAGAAATCACAAAGATGGTTTTCAGCTTCTTTTTAACTTACTAAATACAGTATAATGTACGTAATTTTTTTGTAAAAAAAATATACTATAAGACGAAAGTGTTTTTGCTTTGGCTCAAAAATGTATAGGAATAAAAAAAAAGTTAAGGACCACAGGGCTCCCACACATAAACATGATACGACGTCGCGTCGTACAACGATACGACATCTTAAAAAAACACGACATCGTAACGTAATGTGCCATGCACGATGCTGTTGTTTTTGCATTTTTATTTTTGTATTCTTCAGATGTTTTGTCCCATAGTACGGGACGCTTCTCGACTAGGGTAATTAAATGATCGACTTCAATAACATCCGTCATCTTTGAATTTTGAATAACAACTGCGCAGGATTGCATCCTGAGTTGACTAGCCGCATCGTTGTACGTTGCGTCGACGTAACGTGTTTATGCGTTTGAGCCCTAAGACTAACTAACTACAATCATAATAAATGTAACAAATCATCCGTATCATGCGGCAGAGTGCCAAGAAGGCTAGTGCATTGCCAGGTTGTATGACAATGCTGATTCACTGAGCAACATATTCGCCAGGCCTCGTTACGAGAAGTTTTGAACAATCTAATTTCGCTTATTTATTTCGTCTCGTCAGGGTATAGACAAAATAGCTTTCCTACCATTTGCGTACACCCTGGACCTGTTCCGTTACGGGGTGTTCCGAGGCAGTACTCCCCCGGAGGACTACAACTGCCACTACTGGCGGCTGCGCGAGGCCTTGCAGGGGGTCGAGCCGCCCGTTAACAGGACCGAGGAGGACTTTGACGCCGCGGCCAAGTACCACGTGTCCGCTAACGTCGAGTATGCCAGGTGAGAGCGACGGATCTGCTCCTAAAACACAATTGATTTAAGATTGCAATATTTGTTTACGTGTGTGAAAGAGGCAATTTATATATTTGTATTCATCTGTCATACCTATTAATGAAAATAGAATAATAGCAGTTGAGATGCGATCTCTCCGAAAAATGTGTGGGGTCAGATCAGATCGAATCCGCA
Organism: Drepana arcuata; assembly: GCA_016069955.1. Lineage (NCBI taxonomy): Eukaryota > Metazoa > Arthropoda > Insecta > Lepidoptera > Drepanidae > Drepana > Drepana arcuata. The sequence continues at coordinate 10,839 of JACCPG010011390.1, forward strand.
ATGAAGATAATCGAAACCGGAGAGCTTGTATGAAGAGACTGATGAATGGCGAAAGAGGTATGTAAGTATAGGGAGAACTGGCGCTCTACTCTCTCTGTTTAACCAGTGAGGGACTGCATGGCGATATGTATGTATGCATGCAATAAATTTAAGAGATTTGTATGGCACATGTTTACTGCATCATTTACTGAGGCATGAATGTGGATGAAGCGAAACATGTATGTGAGCCTACAGAGGACTGGCGCTCTACTCTCTTTGCTTAACCAGTGAGGGACTGTATGACACTGTGTATGTATGTATGCAATGAAGTTGAGCGATTTGTTTGTTTGCAGATACTACGTGTCGTTCATAATCCAGTTCCAATTCCACCGAGCCCTGTGCCAGCTGGCCGGCGAGTACGTGCCCGAGGACCCCAACAAGAAGCTGGTGGATTGCGACATCTACCAGAGCGTCGAAGCTGGAAATGCACTAGCGTGAGTTGTCATACCCACTTATAGTTACATATACATTTTCAGTACGGGAATACAGGGATGGACTCGCCATCTATCACGTTGGCACCTAAAGTATATCTTTATAGGGTACTAGCGGCCCGTCACGGCTTCGCAGGGTGGACATTTATTTTTTATACATTTTGGCATTAAATTTATTTTTCTCTTGCAATTAAAATAGCCTATATTAATCAGTGAAAATGTAGCATTCAAATGGTGAAAGAAATTTTAAAATCGGTCCAGGACTTTTGGAGCAAATTCCTTATAAACATACTTAGATTTACGTAGATAAGGAGGAAGCAGAGGGGGTGGCGGGGACCCTTATGGATAGGCGTGAGGATATACATTTATAGGAGCTTATGTATGGCCATATTCAGAATCTATGACTCAGCTCTTACTGGGAGCCGCGGACATTGGGTTGTAAGGTCCCGTTAAGCACGATGTGTATGGAGATATTGTATGTGGTGGCAGCAACATGCTGCGGATGGGCTCGTCCCGGCCGTGGGCGGACGCCATGGAGGCTCTGACGCGGCAGCGCGGCATGCGCGCCGCCGGGCTGCTGGAGTACTTCCGGCCGCTGCACGACTGGCTGCGCGTGGAGAACGCGCGCACCGGCGAGTACATCGGCTGGGAGGCCAGCAGGACGCGTCTGTATCACATTACTATTACTTTCTTTACTCTTATTAACAGTTTTGGAAGCTAGGTTTCCGGCCGGTACTCTATACTTAATACATTGCTTATTCCAGTACTGTTTAATTTATATATTCCTTATTCCATTACTGTATAATTAATATATTCCTTATTCCAGTACTGTATAATTAATATAGTACTCATTCCAGTACTGTATACGTAATAAATTCCTTATTCCAGTACTGTATAATTAATATAATCCTTATTCCAGTACTGTATACGTAATAGATTCCTTATTCCAGTATTGTTTACTTAATATAATTCCTATTCCAGTACTGTATACCTAATACATTCCTTATTTACAGTTCCAGTATCTTACCGTATTTGTATGTATTTTTCTGGTCTCTCCAGAGTACTGCACAGCCGAGCAGATAGCAGCGCTGAACGCTAAGCAAGGAAGCAAGCCTGACAAGGACACGGCAGAGTCGTGACCTCATAATGTACTTACACTGAACTTAGTCTAATTTATAGTAAGCAAGCGACAGTATTCATAATAAAACTTTATAAGATTATTATCACTAAGTTTCATTGATTTTATCGAGTTTCCTGGAATGTGTAATATACCGACATTTTATTGCTTATAAAACACTATACACTGCCATTACAGATACACCCAATTCGACAGTGTAGAAAACAATTATTATATATTATCGACTATTATTATAACATTAGTAATTAAGTATAGCACAATACGAATAACGTGGTCCTTGCGAATTCGTTCATAGAACACGAGAACAGATCAATATTGTCCGCAACAAGATTGAGTGTGTGTATGGTGCGCGTCAGGGGCGACTTGTTCAGCAGGTTGGTCCTCCCGCTAGGCACCGCTAGGAGGGGCGGCTTACGCCTACGACCTACAAAGTTGTCTGGCACGCACAAACAAACTGACTCTAATATTTTAGGGTCCTTAGAAGTACTTTTAGTATATATAACGCTAATGCTAGCTCTATACATAGATTGTGCCGTCACGAAGACGCGCCCTTCTATTCTTCCTCCTAGTTACAGTGTGCAACCTTTCGTTCATGTTTGAGTATTGACAGTACACACTGATTACTTATGATGCACACGCACACTAGGGTCGGCAACGCGCGAGTGACACCCCTGGTGTTGCAAGCGTCCGGGCGGCGGTAACCGTTTACCATCAGGGCCGCATGCTTGTTTGCCAAGTGGTATAAAAAAAAACTACAATTAAACTCGGGTCATAGTGTCCCCGCATCCCGCGACCCCCTCTACTAGAAATTGGTGGCGCGTCTTCGTGGATAGCACTATCTATAATTATCGTACGGAACCTTTTTCACGTTGACACACGGAAGGCGGAAAGTGGGTATGTGCTACACACACCTGCCTACCCCTTCAGGGACCCTTGTGGGAAGGCGTGAAATATATTTTATCGTACGATTCGCCTGATGTTAAGTGGTTATCGATGGCACTGGAATTGACTGAGGTTAGCCTGTTGCCGTGCATACGTTGACTGAAGTTGGTAGGTGTAGGCTTTTTTGTTTTTTTTTTACTACTAAAGGCAAGAGTATGCAGTTATCGTCGTCTGATGGTAAGTAGCTACGACTTTATCCGTTTACCTAACCTCTTCACAGGCGATCATTCTAAGCAAAATAATACTAATTGCTACAGTTGAGACTCGAACTTGCTTTGCAAGCTCCACGAACTACTCAGTCCCAGCCCTTCCTAATAAACTGCAGTTTTCTAATACCTATTGTTCGACTAGTTTTTAGCAAGATAATTCATATAGATAACCGATAATCTTTTTATCTGTTCAAGATAAGTTCCACTCACTGTGAGTGGGTTCAGGGCAGTCAAGGCCGCCATAGTACTGGTTCCTTACTTGTCTTGAGGAAAAACATCTTGTTTGCAAACGAAACACGTTCGCAACTGAGCCAATGCCAAAATATGAATACTACTGATCCTTTAAATGCATTACATTGGCATACGGATTCACTTGAATTAATAATGTAGGTACTTGGTTTAAGACGATCCTGAACATCAATCAATCAATCAATCAATCAAAATCTTTTTATTTCACATAGGCCCAGGTGGGCACTTATAAAACGTCGAAAAAAGAGCACGGTTCGGGTTGGTCGCTTCCATGGAGAAGAACCGGCAAGAAACTCCATGGTTACTCTTTTCAAATCATTAGGCATATACAACAATAATATTTTTTCGTTACAGCAATAGTACCCAAGTATGGGGGAACAACGTAGGCCCGACAATAGGTCGCTGCTTACTATACAAAGCATACATAAAACAAGATAATTATAACAATGTTAGCAAGATCTAAGAATCTACAAAGCCTACAATGTTCTCACATTCACAAATTAGACAAATTAAACAAGTGACACAAATATTGTCATCAGTACTGTAACTAATTCTGGTCAAGATATTGAATAAATTAAAATAAAAAAAAGTAAAATTATTATTGTAAAAAAAAACCCCGAAATGAGAAAAGAAAAGATTCAGTGATCAGGTGATCTGCTTATTTTATTGAACCAATGGCACGTTCTGATTCAAATTAAATGACAGCGATTGGTCGGTGTGACTCTAATAATGCCGCCATCTTGAATGACTGTTAGACTGACAGTTCAACAATTTTATAGTTACCCGCGTACGCGTACTCAATGTAATACTGGAATGGCTTTTATTTTACACGCGCAAAGGAAATATAAAAGGATAACTAGCGTAAGTAGGACTGTGGGTGATAATTTGAAACAAAAACATTAAGTAACAGTGTTGTGATCGTGACGTCACTGATTCTAGAAGCAAGAGTTGTATAAAGGTAAGTATGTTTTGATGAACGTATTACTTCTCTTAACATAAGCTAACTTCGAGTGAGTCCCGTCAAAATAGGTCAAGTCGTTTCGGAGATTAAAAACAGACAAACAGAGGTTTTATAAACTGTGCTTTAGTTTTCAGTTATGTATTTATACTTTAACGTGTACTTAGAAAAAAATACTGTAAATTTGACATAACATAAACTTTTTTTATTAGTATAGATTAATTTATCCCGACCAACATACACACACTGAGATATTATTATCATTGAACATTATCATTGAACGGCTGGTTATAATATCAAGCTGTCATCCATTGTAAGGTAGTCGGCAGTTTTTGCTGAAGGCGCGTGCATCTCGCTGGTAAGTTCCAGTTGGATTTTCTCATTACCACTAATTACTTGAGATCCGTTATGTTTAAGTTCAACAGATGACGAGTATTGCGACAGGCAGTATTTCAATGCCGAGCCGTGGTGGCCGAGTGGTTCGAGCAGTTGCCTGCGACGCAAAGGTCGCAAGTTCGAATCCCGACTGTACCAATGAGTTTTTCTGAACTTAAGTACAGTGATTAGTCACACCACGAGCTTTACGGTGAAGGAAAACATCGAGAGGAAACCTACATACGTCTGAGAAGAAATTCAAAGGCGTATGTATAGTCAGTCGTGCTGGAGTACCAGCGATGGACTCGCCATCTGTACGTTGGCACCTAATATACCTCTGGCGGAAAGTGGGTGTGTGGGTATTACCTATACACCTGTGGGAAGGCGTGAGGATACAGTATCTCAATCACGACTGCACTGCATAGATATAATGTGCGTCTTTTTAAAAGTATGCAATAATCAAATAATTTCCTTCACCTTTAAGCTCGTTGTGTGACAAATCCTAGTATCTTCACTACTTACCACAACGGGTAGAGGTATAACGTAACACAGTCTTTTCGCCAAAATATATTTAGGAACAAGACAATGTTCCAACTATGATGATATATATGTATGTGTATATTTAGATGCCAGATGTGGCAGATAGCGAGTCCATAGGCGTTTCTCACATACTTTACCAAAATCTTTGAGTTTCTTCTCAAACGTATGCAGGTTTCCTCTCGTATCTAACATCTAAACATGTATACGTTTGAGAAGAAAGTCAGAGTAAAACTGGTGTGATAAAACACTGTACCTTCTTAGTACATTTAAACTTTTTGGTGTAAACCACTGGGATTCGAAATTGCTCTCTTTAGTTTATAAGGCGACCACCACAGTTAAAAAATAATTATGTAAACATACGTATTAGATCTTGCCCTGTCTCGGAGGAGACAAAAGAGCTTGCGCCGTCGCGGAACGATATGTAAATAAATAGTAGAGCGGATACTTGTAAGACGTGTTAACACTAGCGTCTGCTTCTCAACGTGTGTCAAGTAATCTTGTATCTTGTGACGTAATCACTAACATTACTTACAGTATTACAAACAAACGCATCTTGTGTGTTTGTTCAATATCTAGTTCTCTAAGATTCCTTAAAAAATACCTTATTTTTTATCCCGATATGCCACAACTGAGTACGGTTAACGAACCGACTTTTCGATTAAGAATTGTTATTTTGGTGCGCACGCGATGAATGGGTACTTGGTTTATTCGTACCCACTTTAACTATCTATTTTGGGGTATGCGGAAGTAGTTTAAATGCAATTGACGTTCCCCTCAACTTGTATGTACAGCGTAGCGGACGACATAGGTACAAATACATATTTATGTACCCGTACATATCTATGTAGGTATAGACATCTTCAATCTCTCTATAAAGTACTTTAAAAGCAAGATAAAAATAAATTTTAGACAGTGTTCAAAGATAAGCAAAACATATATTACTCAATTTTTATTTTATGTTTTGCCTATTATTGATGTACACATTAGTTCTTTAATTTTTGTATTACAGTGTAATATTAATTTAATAAAGTCTAGCAAGTCAAAGCAAAAGTGTGTGCAAGAAGAGGCAGAGGAAGGCCACGTTCCAACTACCTGGATCAAATAGATCGGCCTCTGAAGGACGGGAACGTTAAGAGTACTCGAAACCGACGAGCATGTATGAAGAGACTGATGAATGTGGACGAAGCGAAAGAGGTATGTAAGTCTAGAGAGAACTGGCGCTCTGTACTCTCTGCCTACACCGTTAGGGACGTGGCGTGATGATATGTATATATGTATGTATGTAATAAAGTCTATTCAAATAAATAAATCTGAAGTGCTTATTTGTAATATTAAAATAACCGCTAAAATAAATACTAAATGCATATGGATGTAATCTTGCCTGTCTTTCTGTTTGTTCCAACTAATCTCTGGAACGGCTGGACCGATTTTCACTGGCAGATAGCTGATGTAATAAGGAGTAGGCTACTTTTATTGTAAGACATTGAACCTTTTAGTTAAATTCCACGCCGACGAAGCTGATGTAATAAGGAGTAGGCTACTTTTATTGTAAGACATTGAATTAGTTAAATTCCACGCGGACGAAGCTGATGTAATAAGGAGTAGGCTACTTTTATTGTAAGACATTGAATTAGTTAAATTCCACGCGGACGAAGCTGATGTAATAAGGAGTAGGCTACTTTCATTGTAAGACATTGAACCTTTTAGTTAAATTCCACGCGGACGAAGCTGATGTAATAAGGAGTAGGCTACTTTCATTGTAAGACATTGAACCTTTTAGTTAAATTCCACGCGGACGAAGCTGATGTAATAAGGAGTATGCTACTTTCATTGTAAGACATTGAACCTTTTAGTTAAATTCCACGCGGACGAAGCTGATGTAATAAGGAGTAGGCTACTTTCATTGTAAGACATTGAACCTTTTAGTTAAATTCCACGCGGACGAAGTCGCGGGCACAGCTAGTAAATATATAAAATATCTACTGATTTGATGGAATAATCAAAGGAAATTTGCTAAAAGCTTGCACTTCGGTTCGTATTAACATATCTTAGGACGGACGGCCTTTTGTCTTTGAAAGCCAATCTCTGAGAAAGCATGGAGTAACAGGGCCGATCCGATTCTTACTTTAAAGTCGTAAGTACACGCTTATTATTATACGAGTCGGGTTTGAGATGGTCATGACGTATAGCGAAGTAATTGTGCTGGATGGAGGTAGCAGTTGAATCACAGACGCCGAGGCCTAAAATGTATAATCTCTAGTGCATTTGTCACCTGTTCTGTATAAACCACTAAGTAATGAGTATGGACGCCTAATGTGTAGTAATAGAATACCGCTCACCTGTGTAACGCTTTCAACACCGGGAGGTTCGGTTCCTGTAGGAAGCTCTCAATATCCGATGTAAATCTGCACTTGAAAACCCAAGTGTATATTTATCTATTAACTATTCTTTAGAACCCTAAAACCCGTCATCTGGCGGCATTGAGCGTTAAACACACTCATTGTCAATCAGTCCATTCGACATAAGAATAATCCTTCGTACATTTGCTTCGGCCGAAATCCTTAAACAAAAGACTTCAAGAGATATAGAAATATGAGTAGCATGACACACAGACCAAGATGCTAATTAATTTACATAATAATTAACGTTCTTTCAGCTGAGAGTTTGTTTTCAGTTAGTTGAACGCTCCTTGTTTAGTTTCATGTGTTTTTAGTGTTATAAATATTAGTGTTGTTGCTAATATGCCTTGCGGATATTTTAGTGAAACTGCAAAGAGAATTTTATTTGTAAGTCTGTACACAGCATTTTATAACATATTATGTAATAGCTTATGCCCGCGGCTTCACCCGCGTGGAGTGCGAAAAAGTAGGTTTGGATTATTTTCTGCTAGTATCGGTTCAGACACCATGCCGTAAAAGAGCATCATACATTATAATTTAAGAAAAAAGTAGCCTTTGTCCTATTCCTAGGAATACGCTATCACCTCAATATCAACTTTCTGCCAAATCGGTTCAGCCGTTTGGCCGTGAAAGAACCGCAAACATCCAAACATCCAAACTTACAAACTTTCACATTTATAATATATAGAAGCCGTGGTGGCCGAGTGGTTCGAGCAGTTGCCTGCGACGCAAAGGTCGCAAGTTCGAATCCCGACTGTACCAATGAGTTTTCTAAACTTAAGTACAGTGATTAGTCACACCACGAGCTTTACGGTGAAGGAAAACATCGTGAGGAAACCTGCATGCGTCTGAGAAGAAATTCAAAAGGCGTATGTATAGTCGTGCTTGAGTAACGGCGATGGACTCGCCATCTGTCACGTTGGCACCAAATATACCTCTGGCGGAAAGTGGGTGTGTGGGTATTACCTATACACCTCTGCCTACCCCTTCGGGGACCCTTGTGGGAAGGCGTGAGGATATATTATATATATTATTATTACATTTATAATACTAGTAAGATATACCTACATATGTTGCCTACCTGTCGGCGAATCTTGAAGGAAGGCATCAATATGGAAACATTTGTGTATAAGTTCATTGGTGCTTGAGCCTGCGAACTTGTTTCAATAAGATGTAGTTCAACCACTCGGCCACCACGGCTTTCATTATCTTTTTGTCATCTCCTTACCTTGATAGCTTTTTATATATCAGCGTTACATCACGGTTCATTGCATCTATTTATATCAACGATCTTGACATACATTTGACTACATCCTCAATTGTACTTATTAGCTACAACGCGTATTTTTTCTCATTTGTGAGTTGTCTACAGAGGGATACACTGAAATTGTACGTTGAAAAATTTTTTTTTTATACAACAAGAGTGGCAAACAAGCATACGGCCCACCTGATGGGAAAAGATTACCGTAGCCTTTTTACGCTCACGATACCGAAATATCACTTGCGCGTTGCCACTCTGTGTTCGGAGAGTTATAGTGTGTTGGCAGCATAATGGGTTTAATCCCTCTGCTTCCAACACAATGTAACAATCCGCCCCCCTCCCCAAGGAGCTCATTACTGGAAACCTTATTTCCCGAATTCGAACGGGAAACCCGTTATGCCCTACCTCAATTAACATTCAGTTAAATGTAAAAAAAGGAAAGAATTTGATTTTTGTGTGTGCATGTTTGTAATGAATGAACTCAAAAACCACTGTGCCGATTTCCAGAATTATTTCACCATTGGAAAGCTACATTCATCGTGAGTGACATACGATAAATTTTCTTTTATAAAAAAACATTATGTCCACCCTGCGAAGCCGGGACGGGCCGCTAGTGTGTTATATGGTAAAGTGTAAACGTTTTCTACCCCTACGTAAAAGCGAACCAATGTTGAAAAAGGAAGCCGGAGAGTTTGCTTCACCGTCTCTACTCCTGACAGGTTTCTCCTGTATGTGACGTTCAATAGTTGTTTCCTGTGTCCCTAACGTTGAATAAAATATTACTTTATTTACTGGGATAGTCATATTTTAGGCCAAGCATACCTAAGCAAGGCTTTTACGATGAATATAGCAAGAACGATGTTTATATATATTATTTTACACTTTCTTATTTAGCTAGACAAGCTATGCCACGCAGTTTCGTCTGCGTAAAATTTTCAGATTTTATATAATCTGTTTATATAAAGAAACCCCAAATTTCAAGCCCACCAAATTTAGTAGTCTAACTGTACTCGGCTTATAAATATGGGTCAGTAATTGAGGATACTATCCTCTCCAGCTCATCATGAAGATAGTTGGCGAACTGGCGCTAGTAGGCGCCATCGCTTCGGTGTTCATAGTCGCGGCGCAAGGGCGGGCGGCGGAGCGAGCGGCGGAGGAGGCAGCTGGGCGGGAATACATGCGCGCCCTGGATACATTAACTTCGAAGGCCAGAAACAAGAGGACAATTGCCTCATGGAACTACGAGACGAATATC
>JACCPG010011392.1:0-18748 GCA_016069955.1 Drepana arcuata
CTTGGTAGTTAGCATGATGATATACTGGATGTCCCAGAAAAAAGGATATTTGTCTTCTAGAAGGTCCTACTGTGTTGAGAATGTACTCTCAAGACTATAGACGAGAATAAAACAAATAGCTCCAAAGATAACCTATAAGTTCGACAGCAAGATATCGCTCGCGCTATGCTAACATAGAAAGGGATGAACTGGAGTCCCTTTCATGCTACTATAGCCGTTGCCAGCCATTGTTTGAGTAACTTCGATACACATTCCTCTCGAGTATCAGAACGCTACTTAGTGTAAGTGTAGCTCCACTATATTCCTGAAGAATACTCAAGGCCTTACTCTAGAGTTTAGACGATGCGGGCATGTATGAAGGGATTATGCATGCTGAATGATATATGAATACTGGAAGAAGCGTAAAATGTCATGAGTCTGGAGAGAGCTCACACTACTCTCTCTGCCTACCTTGCGAAGACCCCGGCGTGATGATATGTATTATGTATGTTTAACCCAGAAATGTTCAGTTACTCAACACCTGACAATTGATAAAACTTGCTTTGCACCGAGCAAAAGCGCAGGTTGCCGAGTCCGCATTGAGCGTATGTATTGTATAGGAAGTGAACTTTACACTTTAAACGAGAACATGCTTATGCTACAACAAATAAAAATGTATAACTAAAATTGCGAAGGTAAACTGGAACAATGCATAGATATTAGAGGATTATAGGTATCCTGATGGCCAAGTGGCCTAAGAAGTCAATTGGTAACTTAAGTACAATCATTATCATCATCATCATCAGCGTATAATTTAGTCCACTGCTGGACATAGGCCTCCCCTAATGAGCGCCATAGCACCCTGTCTTAAGTACAATGACTTGAGAATACAGCTTTTAAGTGCGTATGTGCCTTAAGTAAGTTGAAGGTAAACATCGTAATGGAAATCCATACGCCTGAGGAGATTAAATTTGAAAGACGTATGTGAAATTGAGCTTGAAGGCAACAGACTCGCCAGCTGTCACGTTAGTACCCTAATATATATTCAACGAAATGTGGGTGCTATTACAAGTTTGCTTACCTATTATTGGAACTTTTGAGGGGAGGCTTGAAAATATTTCATAGCTAGATATCGTAGGTACACAATGCGCTCGTATATTCAAGCGGCAGTCCCGTGCCAGTAGTAAATTCTTTACTTTGTTCAAATCGATGTGTCTTCCTAATATAGCTTCCTAACGTATATATGTATATGTAGATGTTGCTAGCTGCGCCCTACAATTTTATCGGCAGGCAAATGACAATAATAATTATTGTTACTGCCAGTTGCCAGTTTTCATTTCGGTTTGTATAAATACGTGTTTTTAATAGCATTTAATTACTTTGTAGATATTGTAAGTGTATATGTACGACACAACTTGTTCGAACTCAAATTAAATAATACATATAATTAATTTGTAGCCAAGAATACAATTGATCTGTAGCTTTTGAGATATAATGCTGGAGAAGGTGAAGGAAGATGGGAAAGATCCACGTAATAAGCTAGTCACACACATAAGTCAGATTAAAAGAAAGGTGTCGGCCATGGCGCATGTATATGAAAGTCAAAAATATTGTTTTTAACAGAGGCAAATGCAAGGGGCTGCAGAAACAAGAAAACTGCAACAGATACGACGATAAGAGCCCAGCCCTGATGTTCATACATATTTCTCCATGTAAATAAATGAATTCAAAATCAGAAAGCATTCATTTAAACTAAACAAAGGTTGCTTACGATATGTACTACCGATATGTCTTATCTTCTCACCTATTCGTACGTAATAAAAATGTCGGTCTCCTAAATGTCGTCACATCCCTATTGTATTTCAGCAAATCTAATTTCCTGGAACCACATAATATCCTCTCGAATTCCAGAATTGGCTCAAATGAGCTTGAAAACTTAACTTTGGCACAAGTTTTGGACGGCTGGCGCAATCTGAAAATTTCCAAATTGAGGAACAAATGTGGTGCTTGGGCTATATTCCCACCTCGATTCAGTATTTGCAATTGAAGGGTTTATTTATTATGAAGGATTCATATATTTATTTTGAATCTCACATAGAGGGTCCCTTTAAAGATGGGCAGAGGTTTAACAACGGCGTCTTTTAGCCAGTGATGTTTAGCTACCAACGTGTCAGATGAAGACTGCATTGTCGCTTCTTATAGTGCGTACTATACTTTGTTAAATTTCCTCTCAACAAATGCAGGTCACCCTCAAGCTTTACATACCTCTTATATCTATTACTTATCCTGAAAATTTCTCACAAAAAATATTTTTGATTTTATTTATTCCTTTAGTTTTGCATTCATCGCAGTAAAGAAGCCGATTCAATAAGTCTATTTTACGCATACTGAAAAAAAATCGTATTAACCTAAATATTACCTATATTTGTCATTAAGAAGTTTTATTTAAGTTTGTATATATTATTATAGCAACAGCACAATAATATATACATCCTTGCTTAGATCTGCAACACCTTTTACAATATAGTCCTGCAAATATGAAGGCAATCACTCTACCCGTCTTTATGTTATTACAGTGTAATCACAGAATTTTTTATTATGATTATTTATTATGTATCAACATCAGAGCTGGCCTCTTATCGACGTTCCTAGCTGTGTGCTAGCTTTCGTGTTCCTTCATAACTCAAAAAATATCTAGATGACACAGCAGTGGCAATAGAAGCGAAAACTTTATTTTCCCCCATAATTTTCCACTAATTCTGGAGCTAATTAAATAAATTAGGAGCACTCAGCACACAGACGTAATTAGTCTCAATCCTACTCCAAACAACGGAAGCTGGACGTTTGAAGCGTCTCTTCTCTTACACAGAGTTTATTTTACAATTAGAATAGGAACACTGATTATGTTAATTACTCATATTAGAATCTACATGTATTTATTCCTTTTTACTTAATTAAGTGCTATGCAGAACCAACAGTTTTTCTTTACGTATATCTATGTTATATCAGCTAGTAGTTTCTTATGTTAAATAATATCTACGCACTAATGTAATGTTCTGATGATAATTCTATAATATAAGCTGTGATATAATAATATAATACATGATCTGACATTATACGACAATGTTGTCTTAGCTAGTAGTTTTATATAATATCCTCACGCCTTCCCACAAGGGTACCCGAAGAGGTAGGCAGAGGTGTATAGGTAATACCCACACACCCACTTTCCGCCTGAAGTATATTAGGTGCCAACGTGACAGATGGCGAGTCCATCGCCATTACTCAAGCACGACTATACATACGCCTTTGAATTTCTTCACAGACGTATGCAGGTTTCCTCTCGATGTTTTCCTTCACCGTAAAGCTCGTGGTGTGACTAATCACTGTACTTAAGTTCAGAAAAAACTCATTGGTACAGTCGGGATTCGAACTTGCGACCTTTGCGGCGCAGGCAACTGCTCGAACTAGTTTTATATGTTTAATTATATTCGACGGATTTAATATTCTGATCATAATACATCACGGATCTACTCTCGGTGATTTCGGGAGTATACTTTATGAGAATTGTTATAAAGTCTACTGGCCGCCTGATGGTAGCCTATTAGCAAAGCCTTAGGTCTTAGTAGCAATAATACGTAGCAGATCTCTTATTGGCACTTGAGCTCACCTTTTCGCACATTTCACCTCTAACTACCTAATCTAACTAATATGAATATTATATCTTCAGCCCTACAAATTTTTTGCCAGGCCGGAAATGTATTTTTTTGGTGTCAACGTGACCGATGACGAGTCCATCGCCGTTTCTTAAGCACGCAGCTTTTAAAAGGTTTACAGGTTTCCTCTTGTTTTTTCTTCGCCGTAAATCTCGCAGTATGACTAATTACTATACTAAAGTTAAAAAGAAACCCATTAGTAGAGTCGGGATTCAAACTTGCAAACTTTGTGTTGTAGGCGACATTCGGCCACCACCGACCTTATGTAATGTAACCAGAAAAAATGAGTTTCCGTCGCGGTTGCGTTAACATACCTACTTCTGTCGAGTGCACGAGCTGGGAACAGAGTGGGGGAGAGCACTCGAGCCACTCAACCTAGAAAAATTGCCAATCAACTAACCAAAGCGGCGGGATATGAGCATTAAGCACCTGCTTGCATACCTACTCCTAGTTGAATGACTTCCCTGTAATTATAAAGGGGTGGAAAATAAGACGTGCTTTCGAGCGGAAAATTGTGTAAATTATAGCGAGCGATTAGATAATCTGTTTGTGGATGTCGAAAAAGAAACCGGAAAATAAAAGTTAAATTCTTGTTAAAAGTAACACGACCTTCAAAAGCGTTACTGAGAAAAGAAACAATAATAAATTTAAGACGAGTGGAAATTGAGAGCAGCCGTAATTGTCCGAATATTAAATAATTTCTCGAATACCCAAACAGAAATGTAACTGCCCTTTGTTCAACCTTCGTAATGAGAGTATGAAGTTCCACCTACATTCACCCCGAGGTCGGCGAGTGTCAAAGCTTCTGAAACAGGACAGCGCTTTGTCGCCTCTGTCTCATTTGCCTCTGTAATAATCCGCGCCAAAGAAATAGTAAGCAATAAAAAAGTTGGGAAGGAAGAAATGAGAAAACCTCTAGGATACCAGCAATATGAAATTCCCAAGTTCAAAAGTTGCTTGGTCACGTAAGACTGTATCGAAGTTCACTGTGGCTTTTACTGCCTCTTAAAGTTTGTATAGAGGCTAATTTGCGACCACAAAAGGTAAACACAATATTTTTATTCAGTCATCCGCCGTTTCTTTTGAGATATAATGGCAAATGGCAATTTTCTATTGTTGATAAATGAACTAGAAAAAATAACTGAATTTGAACATTCGTTTTCAAATAGTACTTAGACATTTTGCAATGCTCAAATAAGGAGCTTCAATCAATTATGCGTTATTAGATGGTTAGAATATTTTTTATATTAGATAGATAGATGTTAGAATGGAAAACTTTTATATGTACGTAGCATTGGTTAGTATGATTAATCATATTTTATACAGACAGAACGTTTTAACAAAACAATAATCAACCAATTTGAGCTGTGTTGGCCAAGTGGTTCGAGTAGTCAATTGCTACGCAAAGATTGCAAGTACGAATCTCGTCTGTACCAATAAATTATTTCTGAGCTTAAGTTAAGTTATTTATTAGTCACACCAGCTTGACGGTGAAGGAAAACGTCCAGAGGAAACCTGCACACCTTTGAGAATAGATTCAAAGTCGTATAGGTAATAGTCATGCTAAATGGCAATGGCCATCTGTCACTTTGGTAACTAAGTACACTAATAAGTTAAGCAAAAAGAGGTTGCGTTTCACCTCTGCCTACCCGTTCTAAGTTCTCTACTAAGATCTCATTAAATATTATTTGTAACTAGCGTAATAAACAGAACACTTAAGTAAATCCTCCTGGGTATTCAACGCTATTATGGATGGAATATGTAAATGACAGAGCAGCTAGCTAAAGAATTTTCCATCTCATTCTATTCAAATACCTCTTTAAATCGACGAAAACCACTCACCCAAGGTAGCCAATAAATTCAGTACGCTAGTGTTACCTACTCTCAGGCGCTGCAATGCATACATACGTAAATGGAGGCACTATCTTAAAAGTAGACTATAGAGCTCTCTTTAGAAATATGTGCGCCTGGTACCCCAATAAAATAATACTATATATCCTATTCAGTTCTAAATAAGCAATTTGTTGTCGAGTTGGGGCGACGTCATAATTAACAAAGGACACCGGTCCATGCATAACTAACGCTTTCGGCCCCAAAACGAGACCCCTGTAAACTATGGATTCCCGAATGCGGTATATCGATTTAAGTTTCACTGGAACTGAGATGTAGTTAAACAAATACGTGGGATTTTTCTTAGGATCTATTGTAAGAATAGATACATATATTAATTACATAATAGTAATGTTATAAATTAAACTTTTTTAATCAGTCTCATATATCGGTTGATGAGCTTAGATAAAATATATATATATATAGAAGACTTACCTACTTTAAAATTTCCGACTCGTTCGTAAATTTTCATACACCGGGAAATATGAAATCCTAGTGGCTTGAAGAGCTTAAAGAAGGCTTCTAGTTTTGAACCTTGAAATTTCACACCTGTTCTTGTGCTGGTGCTAAATCAAAAGTATATTAATGAAAATCATAATAATAATAATATATATATATATAATATATCCTCACGCCTTCCCACAAGGGTCCCCGAAGGGGTAGGCAGAGGTGTATAGGTAATACCCACACACCCACTTTCCGCCAGAGGTATATTAGGTGCCAACGTGACAGATGGCGAGTCCATCGCCGTTACTCAAGCACGACTATACGCGCTGAACTGTATGGGCATTGGGTTTCACTCACGATGTTTTCCTTCACCGGCGTAAAACAAGTGGTGTGACTAATCACTGTACTTAAGTTTAGAAAAACTCATTGGTACAGTCGGGATTCGAACTTGCGACCTTTGCGTCGCAGGCAACTGCTCGAACCACTCGGCCACCACGGCTCAATGAAAATCAAGTTACAATAAAAGCCGTCTAGGCTTGAAGTTCGTATCCGAATACAGTTATTATTGTAGTAATATTAGTAAAAATCTTACATATAGGCGTCATACAAGCTAGAAAATGTAGCTAATGGAACGAACTGTTCCATGGAAGGGAGGCTAGCTTTTATTGTCCACGAACTAATAGTCTGCTTCACTTTTGACGAATGAAAAGGAAATTCATATCAAGAGGCGAAGTAAGTAAGATAACAGCGTTTAAATACTAAAGCATCCCATATCACATTACAGTATTCATCTGCTTCACATCTTTGACAAAGCCGCACAATCTAATCTGACTTGTTGAAACGGGACAATAGCTTTCATGCCACTTCCAGGCGTTTAATGTTGCCTTTTGTCTTTGAAATAGAGTTCGATGCAAGGGACAAGGCTGTAATTTGTGGCTCCTGTTACGATGGTCTGTTAAACTTAACGAATAGTTTGTCTTGTGGCGAGGGACTGTTACGATTTCAGCACCTGGGAATTCGATGGCCTGTAATTGAATTTGATATATCGATTCGAATTTGTTCCTTAGTGATTTTATTGGCGATAATAAATTAAAATATTTAGCGCCTCCGCTATAACATTATAATTATGACATCATCACGCCGGTAATCCCACGGGGTAAGCAGGGAGACTACAGCGCTGGTTAAATCTACATTTACAAACCTCTTCCGCTTTAGCCAGAGACATAGTACCTATGTATCGCTTGATCTGATTTAGGTGGCTAACATTTTGTTTCACGATCAGCTTTGCGGCATTTCTGCCAGCAGTTCATTACAAAACAGCACTGTTTCATTTAAAAAAAAGCTCATAATTCAAAGTATAATAATTAAGGATTCTGGCACCGTTTTGGTAATACGAGCCAAATATTTAATCAAATCGTACGTAAACTACATTTGAGAAACGTTGGAAATTTTTCGGGGTAAAAAAGGCACAAAAGCGCGCGTAGTATGTTAGATATTGGATCCGAGATACGCCGTTACGTTCGATTTATGAAAGTTATTTATTGATACTCACTCGTGTATTTTTAAGAGCAATAATTTGAAAAGTGCCTACTAATTTTATTACCGCACCATAATTGAATTTACTTGACACTAATGTACCTAGAACTGAAAACATCTTTGTTTTTTTATAGATAATAATAATAATAATATATCCTCACGCCTTCCCACAAGGGTCCCCGATGGGGTAGGCAGTGGGTGTATAGGTAATACCCACACACCCACTTTCCGCCAGAGGTATATTAGGTGCCAACGTGACAGATGGCGAGTCCATCGCCGTTACTCAAGCACGACTATACATACGCCTTTGAATTTCTTATAGATATTTTTTATAGATATAAGACATTAAAGGCTCTTGGTATATGCTATGTTGGTCTTCATGATTTGTTTTGTGTTGTAGAAGTAGGAGGAACAAAAGATGTTATTTATTTACTGCGAAGGAAATAATAAGGTGTTTGGTGTGCGAACGTAGTCAATTTATATCCTCGATACAGGGCATAAAACAGCAGAATAATAAATAGTTATTATTTCTAGTGCCAAAACGGTTGTACCAATGCTTGTTTGAAAAGCGTATAAAGTAATTTGCATTGCAGTTAGTAAGTACTATTTTTAATTTTTTAATTTATATCCTATAGGATATAAATAAGTAGATGGGAAGGGGTAGGCAGAGATGTATAAGTAGTTCACCCACACACCCACTTTCCGCCAGAGATAAATTTTAGGTGCCAACGTGACAGATGGCAAGCCCATCGCCGCTACTCAAGCACGACTATACATACGCCTTTGAATTGCTTCTCAGACGTATGCAGGTTTCCTCTTGATGGTTTCCTTCCCCGTTAAGCTCGTGGTGTGAATAATCACGGTATTTAAGTTCAGAAAAACTCATTGGTACAGTCAGGATTCAATAGCGGTCTTTGTGTCGCAGGCAACTACTCGAACCACTCGGCCACCTTGGCTTCTACCGAATAATTTTTAATATTATAGTTAATTAAGAATAATTTTTAATACCACAAAGTGAATTCTGCTATCTACATTAATAAATACCTCTCGTTCAAGTTTACATGTATTCCCTAATAAATATTCTAGTATGACACTAGCGCAGAAAAGTTCATTTAAATTCTATGAGCTTATAAAAGCTTCGCTGTGTTAGTTAATTTAGAATCTGAATAGCTATTTAATGTTCTTTGTCATATTGAACCTTTTTCGTTTCATCCACATTCATTTATATCTTCATACACTTTCATCTTTCTTTGAGTTCTTAGCTTTCTCATTTCTAAAGATTGAAGAAGTTAGAACAAGCAGTCTTGACTTTGTCATTTGATTCTTTCAGTATTTTTTGGCAATATCAAATTTGCTTAGTTTAATAAAAGTTGCCCCACATTCCCTTGACCAAACTCATGAATCTGCGTTGTTGTAATTAAAGTTTTATGAAAATTGCTGAGCCGGTGTACACGATGTAATAATAAATACACGGGGACGTTTGTGATAACGCTGCATTCGTACTTTTCGAGTTGAATTATATTTCGTAGGTAGGATGTAGCTTGGTTTCATACTTCTAACCGATTACTTTAGCTCATAGCAGCTCTTAAGATTCTAAAACTCATCATCAGGAGGATTGATGTAAGCAATAAGGGCCATAATATATTGATAGTCGAAACCGACCGCATATTCAAGGCTGAGAACATTAAGAGTACTCGAAACCGGCAAGAATTTATGCAGAATCTGAAGAATGTGGATGAAGCGAAAGAGGTGTGTTAGTCTAGAGAGATCTGGCGCTCAGTTCTCTCTGCATATCATGTAAGAGGAATTGGTGTGATGACGTACATATATGTAAGCCCTTAGGACTATAACACGCAATCCCCGGTGGTGCTAAACGAGCAGCTCTAGAGGGCATTACGGATTTCGCGTTCCAGATTGGAGTGGCTCGCTTGGGGCAATGCGAAAGATTGCAGCCAATTTGCGCTATTCCTGTGTAGAGTGCTGCGGTGAGCTAGGTTCACCAATAATACCGGATCTATAAAAGGTTCTTCTTAGTCTCTTATATAAGGTTGGCTAAAGAAAAAAAACAAAACACTATCGAGAAGCAGTACCTGATAAATGACAGTTACAGACTCGAGCAGAATCAATCATCAAAATCGTTACAAAAAAGATCGAAAGCAAGCATACTGCCTACATGAAAGTTGAAAGTGAACAATAAACAGTAGCATGTCATTACTTAATTGCGACCTATTTTTGTGCTATCAAAATAGGGATCAGTTGCCTATTTTGACAACACGCATTTTTTTTTTTAATTCTACGTCTAAGTCACTACGACCACATAACACTGCAATAGTCAAGCGCCATTTGGCTGCAATTGCCTTTAAGTTGGAGGTCCTGCGCCAGTTGGTAATCTCTAACTCGAAATGGAAGAGTTCTGAAAAAACTTAACGGAAACAACAGTAAATTGTTTTAGTATCTTTGACTGTGATCTGCTCTAAGGCCAAGGCAATGCCAGTGTAGCAACTTAAGAACTTGAGATTCGTTTCTGTTTTTGATCAAACGTCTATCTTTTATAAAAATAATGGAGCTGAACAAAATGCCCTGTTTATCTCCAACATTGCGACATTAAAGCTGCTATATATCACTTGACCAGGGACTTAAACAGTTCGCCACACGTTTGCGGTCGACA
The DNA here is from genome assembly GCA_016069955.1 of Drepana arcuata. NCBI lineage: Eukaryota > Metazoa > Arthropoda > Insecta > Lepidoptera > Drepanidae > Drepana > Drepana arcuata. The sequence continues at coordinate 10,234 of JACCPG010011392.1, forward strand.
ACATAACAACCGTACCGATAGCGTAAACAGGGATTGTTCGTATAATTGTCTCTTTTGAAATAGGAATATATGTATTTAATATATATATAATATATGTATAAATATATATATATTTAATAAATTAGGAATAAAGTTACTGAAATTAAGTTTTTCGTTATGATTATAGTGTTAAATTATGATCATATTCACGAGAATTTACTGTTTTATTTATCATCTCGGACTGAAGAGAGAACTCAACTTATTGAATAAGTTCGTTATTAGTTATCATACACTTTTCAAGTGAAATTTATTAGAAGTCCGGAAATTAACCTTAATATGCTGGAGAAATATATCCGATGTCCAATTGAAGTTTTCCCTAGAGAGTAAAGCATGGAATTCTTCAAGAAGGGTGTGAAAAGATTCCTGCAGCAATACCCTTGATGTTGCAAGCGCCCATAGGCGGCGGTAACCGCTTACTGTAAGGCGGGGCGCGTGCTTATAGCCCACTTTAGTGGTATAAAAACATCACAATCTCAGAAGTTCCAAATCGATGAACATTTATATAGTAGTATATTTTAAGCTTGGGACGCCCTCGTCGCCACATGTTTTAAGCCTTAAAACAGACGCCACAGCAGTTTTAAATTAAGTTTAAAACTGCTGTGGCGTCATTAATCGAGAGCCGTTTGCTTTAAGCAGTGACCTGCAGAATCAAGCATGTTCGAACCCCAACGGTCCAACATAGGGGTCCTTACCAATTCAGGTTTTTTTTACACAAGGATCGTACCATGATCTTTATGGTAAAGGAAAACATCGAAAGCATACCTTTGCATTCGATCGAAAGGGCACTTAAAGACGTACCTATGGTCGTGCTTAAGAAACAGCGCCGAAGTCGCCATCTAGCATGTTAGTACTTAATACACATCTCTGGCGAAAAGAGGTAATGCTACGGCCCTGCATGACCTGAAGGATTTTCAGGTACATTTTTGTAGGAAGGCGTATGCTACTATTACACATTTAAATTTCTAATTACTCAAACAAGTCAATTAGCTATAAACCAAAACTGCTCACAAATGTTTGCTGTGGGTGGCGATCGTACATTTGGCAGACAACTAGTAACGACCCAAGCGTTTAGACTCAAAGAATTTATATTTAAGCGAAGCTGAAAATACATCCTTACTAATATTATAAATGTGAATGTAAGTTTGTTTGTTACGCTTTCACGTAAAAACTACATAACCGATTATGATGAAAGTTTGTACACATATTCCTGGAGGTATAAGAAGTACCATGGGATACTTTTTATTGAAAAAAAAAAAGTCGGTTTACTGATATTTTTTAATGGTGATGGCTTATACCCATGATTAAGACATAGGCTACATTTGAATCCCGAAAGATTCAAAGCTCTAATATTATAAAGGCAAAAATATGTATGTTGCTCTTTCCACGCCGAAGCCGCGGGCATAAGCTAGTACTGAAATAATTTTGAGGTCTAAACGGAGCCAACAAGAACTGCGGCACATGGAATAAAAGTTTGTGTGTTCGCTGCGACCTTATTCTTACCATTACTAAAAACTTTTCCAAAAAATAAGCTTTGCTTCTCATTTCAAATTAAAAATAATATAAGAATTAGTTACCTATGTTCACCGGACTACAATAAGTGCGCGGAGAATGATATATAGTCTATATTATTTAAACTCAATGAGAAAACCTACAGTTAGTTAAACATTTAAAAAATCGGACTGAAACTTAAGCGCCACAATAAAGAAATCATTAGAAGGAAAATCTTAGCTTTAAAATAACTAGCTCTCGTTTAGATTTTAGATATATGCTAAATTCGGTATCAATTACAAATTACAATGAAAATATTAAACTAATACGTAGTTAATAACTTACCAATAAATCTGCTGGCACTTTTGGCGATAGTTTCAGTAATTTGACAGCAGAAAGAAATTGAAACGAAGCTTAGAAATAATCCTTGGTAAGTTTTCTTGATCATTGCTTTCGTCCGTTACGCGCGCATTTTACTTCACATCATTTGAACACTCGGTAGGAACGAGTCGGTCGTGTTCGCGAAGGTCGAGAGCACTCGACATCCAAGCACAGACTAAGAGCTCCCCTAACTAGAACGCGAGAGGAATGGACCCCTGCGCACTACGACCCGACCGATGCATCGGGATTTTTATTTTAAAGCACAGTGCAGTGTTACTTTTACCTTTTGCATTTATGCGCTTATAGGCCGGGTGGCACTAGCATGTAGTTGCCAGTGTAAATAAATACTTATGTTATTTATTTTAAAGCATAATTTTTTTAACTTACTCGTTTGAATATGAATAAAATTAACATCGCGAAGAACAAATTTATACAAACAAAAGAATGTAATTTATTTATACCAGAGAACTAAGAGACAGAATACAAAAATCACAGTAATAATAATAATAATGTTATTTAATTATGCAACAAGGCATCAGAATGCTAAATTAGGTTCCTAATAGTTTGTATTATTATGACTAAGAACTTTATTAAGTCGAAAATGTATATGTATTTACACTTTTTCAGGGAGTCGGAAAATGTATCTTCAATTCATCGTTATGTAAATCTTCCAATGAGCGCTTATTACTTTACGATTCACATTTTATTGGATGGTATTTTGATTCGAAATGTGAATAAAAATACTTACGTGTTTTAGTATTGTGAGAAATTTATATAAGCGTTATTAATCAGGGATGAGTAACACCAGGGATGTGTAATCAGGAACCACGTGGTATAGGAACCACGTGGTATTGCAACCATATCTTACTATTGCCATCAAGACATAATATTGCCACTATGAAATACTACTGCCACCAAGACATGATATTGCCATAAAGGGTTATTGCCACCAAGAAATACCATCGAGAAAGATATACTACTGCCACCAAAAAGTGATATATATTGCTATAAAGACAGGCTTTTGACACCGAGGAAAACGTGCTTATTATTGCCGTCGTGAAGTGCTATTGTCACCATAATTAAATTTGTCAGTTTTATATTTGATTTATGCATCCGTCACTTAAACCTTTTTTTAATTATTACTGTAATTGCACTTGACTTATAGAATATAATTTAACTATGCTTTTTAACACATGAACATTAATTGTAACGAGATTTGGGCAAGCTTATTTAGTTAGGAATACCTGAAAAGACTTTGCCAGCAGCCACAGTTTAATAAATTTCTACAGAGGCGCAGAGGTTGCATAAGACCTATTAGAGCTCGCATGAGAGCCTGTTATGTCATATGCAGTAGGTGTGCTTTGCAATCGTTTCCTTAATTAAAGTCCTTGGTTTGTGGGTGGTGAAGTTAATTTGTAGTGAGTCTTTTTGGAGGAAATACAAGTATTATTGTATTGTGTAAAAGAAGTTTTAATCTACACTGCATTCCTTGCGTTGAAGTACAGAGCTTTCTTTGTTTTGACACTTACAGTCTGGTGAGTATGTACTCGCACAAACGTTAAACTTTGTGTAAATTTCATCTTAGCTTTTCAATTAAGAGTAAGTTATAAATGTATCAAGACGAAGATAAATTTATTATATATATTATTATAAATATTTATTATAATATATCCTCACGCCTTCCCACAAGGGTCCCCGAAGGGGTAGGCAGAGGTGTATAGGTAATACCCACACACCCACTTTTCCGCCAGAGGTATATTAGGTGCCAACGTGACAGATGGCGAGTCCATCGCCGTTACTCAAGCACGACTATACATACGCCTTTGAATTTCTTCTCAGACGTATGCAGGTTCCTCACGATGTTTTCCTTCACCGTAAAGCTCGTGGTGTGACTAATCACTGTACTTAAGTTTAGAAAAACTCATTGGTACAGTCGGGATTCGAACTTGCGACCTTTGCGTCGCAGGCAACTGCTCGAACCACTCGGCCACCACGGCTATTATTATTAATATATATTATAATTTATTATATAGAATTTCACTGGATATAGTACTTTTATTGCGTCTGTTAGGATGATTCTATGTCATATATTGGTTCACCAGGAAACGCTTAGAGCGTAACTCTTGCTTCGCAAAAGGATTCTCAAATAACCAGAGTCAGAGTCAGAGGGTCAGAGTTCAGTCAGAGGTGTTAATAACGCGCTATTTTGGTAATATTAATTTGGTATATATCTTAATGTACACGTGAGAGATGTAGTCCGTCGCCGTCAGAACTTTATATACGTCATCGAATTTCTTTTCGCATCTTTTGTCCCATTCGGTGTCGAGACCCTTGGTCCGTGGGGTCCTAGTGCCACAAAGCTATTTAAAGACATAGCAAAAAGGTTGGTCGACATCACAGGAGACCGAAGAGCTGGCAGCTACCTCGGACAAAGAATTAGCCTAGCTATTCAAAGGGGGAACGCTGCCAGTATCTTCGGAACCCTGCCTAATGGGACTCCTTTTAAGAATATTTTTTAGTTATTATATTTTTTTTTTTTTTCTTTCTTCTTTTTAGTATCATAAATACCTGTGAAACACCAGTAATAACCTTATAGGCGTATATTACACGCTTTCAGAGATATATAATTTAGTTAATGACAGAGAAGATCGATTAATATTAATGTATGTGATATTGTATAATAAATGAAAATGGATTAAGTTATCTGAGAAATAAATATTTTCGCATCTGTCATGTTGGTATCTAAATTTATCTACGCCGAAAAGAAACCAACCTTGTGTTTATGTACCTCCTCCTACCTCTGCCTACACCTTTGGAAACCCTTGCTCTCCCGCCCAGCTTGGGTGAAAAAAGATAGAATAAAAGCTCCTGAAACACGATTGGAGCGCATTTTACGGGGTTCCATTATATGTTAAAAATATCCAGGAACCCATTGAAATATACATCTAAGATAGATTCGGTGACAACCAAACGTATAGAAGAATCGGTTACTTTCTTTATAATAACAACAATTAACAATATTTACGAAGAACAGTTGGAACTAACTACTTACAGATAAAATATTCGTCCCATATCGGTATCCCGAGGCGTGCCAAGAAGACTAGCAGCATGGCCACGCTGGATAGCAAAAGAATTATATATGTATATAGAAATTATTTAGTACTTAATTTCAGGTAATGACTTACATTGAATTGCTTCTATCACAATAGCGTTAGATCTTTTCTCTCTTTGGACTATGTAAAACAATAACTGCTGCATAAATCTATTCGGAAGGTGACGTCAATTTGTTCCTGCCAGTTTGACCCAAATAACCGATCTGTTGATAGACTGAGTAAACGGAATCAAGGTTGGTTGGAGTCAATCTGTCGATACTAATGTATGGCTTGAATGAACTCAAAACTTTCTATTCAACGTTTGGTAAGAATTTTTGATTAAGCAAATTTTAAGGGCGGGTTAAGCCTTTGTATTCATTCTTCAAACAACATTCTAAGCGGCAATGGTGGATAAAAACAAATAATTTTGCGAAAGAATGCTTATGAAGCTAACGTCCAATAAAGCTGAAAATGCGAAATTCCGCTTTAAAAAGTCAGCAACGGAAAAAGTTGTTCTCAAAACCTTCATTAAAATCGCTAAAATATAACTAGAGCAAAGACAAGTATTAGTACCCACACATCTGATACACTTCCGCCAGAGATATACTTTAGGTGCCAACGTGACAGATGGCGAGACTATACAAGCCGCTGAGAGAGATATTCATATCTGAAAGATTAATGTATAGGTCATATTCCCGAAGGTATCAAAAAGGTCACCCATCCTACCATTGACAGCAGAAGTTTACTGAACTTCACGATACAGCGACACATGTAAATGTGCCAAGAGACTGAGGTTCGAGTCCGCAGTTTAATTACCACTATTTTATACAACAACATGAAACTAACAATAGCTCCTAAGCATTGTTCACTCTGCCTACTATTGTTTACACTCATTCTTACATACGTATTTATATTTCAAGGGTGCAAACACTCGTGCAAACACACCCTACTTTAACTTCAGAGGTATACTTTTAAACAAACCGAGGGAGCTCATAAATGTATAAACAAAGTACGTCCTTGCGTCAGCCTCAGAGAGGCAACAGGAAGAAAGTAAATACGCGATAAGTATGTCGTACTCGTGTGTACATTTCTGCGTATTAATATTCAGCTTTTGGCTTAAACTTACTAAGAATTACTAATAAATATAAAATTTACGTAATGTGTGTCTTAAACTAATTTAAAAGAAATTGGACTGGAAGAATCTTATGCTTACCTTGTCGATAATTCTTCGTCGACGTTGGTCACTGTGTGCCATACAGTTTTTAGCCTATTAATTTCTTTACCTTATTTATTCATATTGTGTATTAGCTATCTAATATGATAAGTGGTCTAAATGGGATTAACAAACTAAATAACGGAATTGGAATTCCTATCATCATTACTGAGCCAACCGACGTCGCCTTAATAGAATTTGTCCCTCAATGAAGGCTTCCCCTTAACTTTAACGTTATTGTAACTATTACCATTTTTATTATAACAAAGACAATTTGAAGAATTTTGAATTGCTTCTCAAACGTATGCAGGTTTCCTCTCGGTTTTTCTTCACCATAAAGTTCGTGGTGTGACTAATCACTGTACTTAAGTTCAGAAAAAGTCATTGGTACAGTCGAGATACGCACTTGCGATCTTGGTGTCGATTAAATATATTCCCGACAAAAATATGTTGCCACTGTACCTCTGCCTACCCTTGCGATGTGGGGTAGCATGAAGGCAACCTTTAATTATCGAATTTAATTAAAAGATGTCAGAAGAAACTATGATTGGATGTAGCCAGGATGTGGGTTTGTGTAACAGTATCCTGGCGAACCCAAGTTCTGATGATATATAACATTTATGGAAATTATATAAGCGTTGATTTTAATTAGTTTTATATCCAGGTGTCCTCACGGAGTGACATAGTCGCTGTGCGACAAAACTCCTTAAATAAAGAGAAAAAGAAATACCATGCTTGTAAATTGATATCGTATCGTAATATCTATCAGTAAATGGGATGCATATGATTGTAAATCTACTTTTCAGCGTAAATTTACAATACAGAGAAGCAAAATCAGTTCGGAAAAAAGGTAATTTTTTACGAAAATGCTAATGTACGAAATACTGAGCAGGTAATTGGAGTTCTCAATTAAAGTCTGACGATAACGTGCGTTTGTCGCAAAAACTTCGCAATGCAGCCGGGATAAACTTTTCACACTTTAACATTCCCTAACTAACTGAACACAGGGAAATGTTGCTCAGTTCTCACCTTAAACTAAAGTTGAGTTTACATACATTTTTATAAATTAAATTCATAATCGTGTTTCAAGAATTAATTTGCTAAGTCAGGCATGCTGGTTGTATTCTGTGGTATAGGAACCAATTTTTTTTTTTACTGAAGTACTCAACAAACCACGTGCTTTAAGGAGAAAGAAAACATAGTATGTCTGAATATGGCTGAAAAAAAATCTATGACATATAAGTAAAATTAATTTTCAGTCGGTGAATGACGTAATGAATATCTGCCAAGCTGACATTTAAATATGTCAAGTATACCATTGCATAGGATCTCAGAACAATAACTAGGATAATAATAATAAATACCTGGGACAATTCCCAATGATATATTATATATAAACACAATTCCACACAAATTGACCTAGTCTCAAATTAAGCAAAGCTTGTGTTATGGTAACTAGACAACGATATATATATATATATATATATATATATATATAGATATATATATATATATATCGTATATATATATATATATATATATATACATAGGACATCCAAGAGTAAGGTGCAAATACTCGTGTTCATCACACAAATATCTGCCCTCAGCGGGATCCGCGACCTCAAGTTTCGCAGTCTGGAGCTCTAGCCACTAGACCAGATGGCCGTCAGACGGATAATAATATTGAAATATTTTGAAATTGTACCAAATGCTTGTTATATGTGGTCTTTAGAGTTATCTGATGAAATAGTAGGTCTGGTGTAATAAGTCTTTACCTTCGATCTTACTTACTATACTTTTTTTAACGTACATAAATAAATATTACTACATGAAAACTACATTTATTTTTATGAAAGAGAAAAAAAAGCACCTGTATAATATTGTCATATCTGTTCTTTGTGCACGCGCCCTAATTTGTCGCCGAGTCAACACTGTGGCGGACTGATTGCTTGGCGTTAGTTTTTGCTAGTTAGCAACCGCAAACACGGTCTTGGTGGGATATTGCTTTGTTGTCCCTGATGTATTTGTGCACGTGGAGGCAGCGGTAATGCCTCCTTGATGTCGTTTGAAGAGCTAGTTTTGGTAGTATACCTCACGCTAATTAGGCAGAAAGCAAATATTAAAGAACATACATACATACATATAATCACGTCTCTTTCCCGTAGGGGTAAGTAGAGACCACTTCTTTCCACTTGCTACGATCCTTACATACTTGTTTCGCTTCGTCCACTTTAATTATTCCCTTCATACATGCTCTTCGGTTTAGCGTACTCTTGACCTGACCTTTTTTCAAGACGTTCCT
>JACCPG010011395.1:0-21222 GCA_016069955.1 Drepana arcuata
TATTATGAAAAATACTATCAATATAAGTAACTTGAATTTAAACTAAGATACTTATTGAACTAAGTTAAATTAAATTCGGCTGACGATGAATAATTAAAAAAAAAGCTTTCTGCATTGGGATTATATATAGAGTTTCTAGAAAGAGGCTTGCACAGCCACCGATGTTGGGGAAATAAAAACATGAGCTTAATTAAAAACGGGTAAATGGGAACCAAATGTTGATTAATACCGGTTGCTAAAGAGATTCAAATGAATGCTTCGAATGTATATACACTGAGCATGAGATGTACTATGAAGGCCATCTGGTCTAGTGGTTAGCGGTCCTGACTGCGAAACTTGAGGTCGCGGATTCGATTCCCGCTCTCTCTATCTACCCCTTGACTCAGTGATATTTACGTGCATTCAAAAAGGATTGGCAAATTTTAAAAATAATTTTGTTGTAAACAAATAATATTAGGTATAAAATTAAATTAATACTTCCTGATATAGTAATAAGATTCCTGCAGGGTCGGCAACGCGTCAGTGATCCCTGGTATTGCAAGCGTTCATAGGCAGCTGTAACCGCTTACCATCAGGCGGGCGGCATGCTTGATTGGCACCCAAGTATTAAAAAAACAAACTTCCTGGTGCACATACCAAGTCCTGACATTTTGTCCTAATGATGGCTTATTAAGAGCATTAAGTCGTTGAAGTGATTTCTCAGGCGAATTCTTGTTGAATACAGCTGCCCAGGTCAACAAACAGACTTACAGACTCTTGTTTCAAACTCATATTATATATACAGCAGTGAGTAACCGCATACAAAAACAACGTAGATACTTAAATGCGCTAATTTCCTTTTAGACATGTTTGAGGAAAATCTTCTTTCAAATTAGCAAAGCTTGCAATTCTGTGCAGCTTGTAATCAAACTCATTGTTTCCTTTAATATGTGTGAATCCTGAAATCTGGAGCTTCTGCTTGTGACTTTAGAAATGTTTTTAATTACTAATGAATTCACTGTTCAAAAATAAATGTTTAGTGAAAATGTTTTAGAAGACATTTGAAAACATTATATACAATCAAAGGGAAGGGAGGGAAAGGGAAGGGAAGGAGATAAACTTTCCTTTCTCAGGCGGCACCTAAACATATTCACTACTAGCTGAACCATTTTCATTTTTATAGGGATGTCTCGAGGAAACTCTTTGAGGCCTCCCGTGACAAGAGTGCTGGAGAATATTTCGCTCAGCGAATCAGCATTGCCATACAACGTGGCAATGCCGCTAGTCTTCTTGGCACCCTTCCGCGTGACACAGATTTGGGACATTTATTCTATTTATAGTTAGTTTATATTTATTATTACTTTGTACCTACCGTCACAATAGCGTCATATACCTGTGTATATAAAAAAGGAATACAGTCAAAATTTTATTACTAGATATCCAGGTACAATATATATAATCATGGTTTCAGTTGTAATGTTTTCAGGCATAAATCAAAATATTTTATTCTACGTAAGGGACACAGGGAACACAGTATAACTGAACTAAACGACGTGGCCTTAACAGAATATGTGCCTAAAGACTTCCCCTTAACATTCAAATTTGCCGCAAAATTGCAGATGACATTACATATTTCTTCACTTCATTGCGACATTTATATTTTAACAAAGAAAATTTAATGATGAGAAAATAATGCAGAATTTCTCTCGTATATTAAAGAGAAGTTTAATAAATATACAAACGCCTTATTAAAAAAGGTTAACATAAATTGGTCTTACAATGTCAAATATTAAACCACAAGGTAATCCTGCGAAGCCAGATCACTCAAATATAATGTGGTTTTTCGAAGCCGGATACATTGATACAATAAGTGTAAGGCCAGCTTATGGTCTATCTCTGTGCCAAATTTCATTCAATTCCGATCAGGAGTTTTTGCGTGAGAGAGTTGAATGAGTTGGAAAACAAGCCGTCTGCCTAGTGTCACGCGCGCTTTACTATGTTGCAAGGAGTTTCCTCCATTTGCCAAGCACTCCCAAGAAATGAAATAATATATTCGCCAGAATACGGCTAGTTACAAAATGCGATGTTTAAATATACATAATGATTGAATCACCAAGACCACGAAAGTGCGGTTAGTCAGATCCTTGGTATTTCCCATATTTTTGTATGCTTCAGAGACTTGGACTCTAAGAGAGAGCGAGAAACGCACGATAGATGCGCTTGAAATGTGGTGTTGGAGAAGAATGCTTGGCATATCATGGACACACTTTCGCACTAACCAGTCCATTCTTCAAGAGCTGAACATAAAGCAACGCCTGTCCTCCATAGTGAAGTCTCGAATCCTTACCTTCTTCGGACACGTATCAAGACCTGGAGTTTTGTCTATCGAGCGCCTGGTAGTTCAGGGTAAAGTGGATGGAAGTAGACCACGCGGTAGATCCCCCATGAGATGGACTGACCAAATAAAGGCGGCTACAAATTGCCCTCTGCACGAAAGCACCAGACGCGCGGCTGTACGAGAAGAATGGCGCCGTGTGGTTAGGGTCGCCGCACAAGAAATGACAGCCACGACCACTCTGCCAAAAGTAACGACGAAGAAGAAGAATGATTGAATGGCGCGTTAGGCCTCATAATAGCATTAGTAGGTTATAATACATACATGAATATCGTCACGCCGAGTCCCTTACGGGGTAAGCAGAGAGTATAGAGCGGCATCTCTTATAATAGTCACTAAAATGTATACAGTCTACTTTAAAAGTATATTCATACATGCTCATTGATTTTGAGTACTCTTGACGTTCCCATCCTTGAGTGTCACATCGATCAGATCGGTAGACATCACTAAATACCATTAATTATGATGAAATCGCCCAAATGCTGCAGTTTTTCAGTCTACATTAATTTAAATAAACATTAATCATTATACGTTCTGAGTATACATAAATTGTTATAGCCCGCCATGGTAGCTCGACTTCATAAGGTTAATTAATTTATATGGGATAATCTAGATTTGATGTCACCCCCGTTTCATCAATTTTAATACTTGAAAGTATTGTAAGAGCCGTGGTGGCCGAGTGGTTCGAGCAGTTGCCTGCGACGCAAAGGTCGCAAGTTCGAATCCCGAGTGTACCAATGAGTTTTTCTGAACTTAGGTACAGTGATTAGTCACACCACGAGCTTTACGGTGAAGGAAAACATCGAGAGGAAACCTGCATACGTCTGAGAAGAAATTCAAAGGCGTATGTATAGCCGTGCCTGAGTAACGGCGATGGACTCGCCATCTGTCACGTTGGCACCTAATATACCTCTGGCGGAAAGTGGGTGTGTGGGTATTACCTATACACCTCTGCCTACCCCTTCGGGGACCCTTGTGGGGAGGCGTGAGGATATATTATTATTATTTATAATACTTGAAAGTACTTTTTTAATGTTTGAGCAATGTTGTTGATCTCTGTGTAAACAAGAAATATGACTTACCTGCTATAACGTTTTTTTATACCTCATCAGTGGCAAACAAGCATACGGCCCACCTGATGGAAAGCGGTTACCGTAGCCTATACGCTCATGATACCGTAGTTTCACTTGCGCGTTGCTGTTGAGAGCTATACCGTGTTGGCAGCATAATGAGACTAAGCGCTCTGCTACCAACATAACAATCCTCCCCGCTGCCCCAGGAGCTTATTATTGGAAACCTTACTAATCGCGCAGGAAAACAAAAGAAAAACATTGTGTTAATTGGCTACAAACTTCTATTAAGGTTGGAAGTCCTGCCCCAGTTGGGCAACTCCAAATACGAACGGGAAACCCGTTTTGCCTACTCCCTCTATAGTTGACACTAGTAGGTATATTTGTATTCTTATAATAAATTCACGTTAGCGTTGTAGCATAACCGCATAGAAGCTTAATAATAATTCAATCCACGCATTTATACAGCGATAGCAGAAAAAAACAAAAGAAATGGTAAATCATGTGCGATATTAGCCATAAATCAGCGATTATCCTTAGCCGGAGGTAAGGTGAGGAAGGCGGTCGGGCTGTTACATCAGCGAACAAGGGTTACTAAGAAACGATATTTACTTGAAGAAATTTTATATGGGCGTGTACGCGTAGTGCGTAAACTCTGTTGTGTGTAGGGCGTATCTTATAAAATATAACAATAACATATTAGGTATGTAATGTAAATGTAATGTAATCCTCACACCTTCCCATAAGAATCCCCGGAGCGGTAGGTTTCTACCTACCCCTTCGGGGAACGTGGGTTCGTCGCAGTTACTCAAGCACGACTATACGCCTTTGAATTTCTTCTCAAACGTATGCAAGTTTCCTCTAGATGTTTTCCTTCATCGTAAAGCTCGTGGTGTAACTAATCACTGTACTTAAGTTCAGAAACACTCGTTGGTACAGTCGGGATTCAAACTTGCAATCTTTGTGCAAGCAACTACTCGAAACACTCGGCCTCCACGGCTTCTTACGCATATTGTAATAATAACTGTCAACTTAAGTGCATAAGAAACATTAGTTAGCGACTACCGTTCACGCTCACGCTCACGCCGGACGCTCGCTTCAAGGCCTCAACCCATTAATGCTTTGTACCCTTAGCGCATACGAATGCTTATACAAAACAAACAAGATAAGCTTTTACATTTAGGTGTGTGTTGAAACTTGGCAAATAATCTTTTGGGGTCGCCAAATCCGGGGCTTAAGATCAGTTATTTATTGTTAGGCAAGCTCCGTTAGCATGAATGCTAAAAATTATGTATGCTTGTATATATACATATGATATTAAAACATCACGCCAAATCCCTAACGTAGGCAAAGAGAATTGAGCGCCAGTTTTCTCTAGAATAAGAATTAGGTTCAATTATGTCGACAGCCGTCTAGTTTAGTGGTTAAAGGTCCTTACTGCGAACTTCAGGTCACGGGTACGATTCCCGCTGAGGGCAGATATTTGTGTGATGAACATGAGTATATGTAGCTTCGTTTTGGATGTCCTGTGTATATATATAAGTAAATATATCGTTGCCTAGCTACCATAATACAAGGTTTGCTTAATGTGGGGCTATGATAACTTGTGTGGAACTAACCCAAGCTATGTATTTATTTATGTAGACGAAGCGAAAGAGGTATGTAAGTCTAGAGATAACTGGCGCTCTATACTCTCTGCTTGCCCCGTTAGGGACTCGGCGTGTTGATATGTATGTATATATTTATTTATATCTATTTAAGTGATTGGTTTAAAAGGTAAGAAGGGTCTATTTAATAAAGGAATTTGAAAACGGACGAAGGTTTGCATGACCGACAAGTACAGTGTACCATTAAAAGCCTCACTAATTCGCGCATTACCGCTGTAGTTTGATCAGGCGTGCGGCACCGTCAAACACACACATGATACAAATTCCGAAGCCCAGTGAAACTGTCAGCCAACTAATTAAATTCATTTAGGCACTTGATTAGTTAAGCTTTGAACAAGTTGAATGCAAGTTGGTCTGGAATCGTGATTACAGCTTCGGCGGGTGCGAATGCAAATCATAATCAGTTCACTGGGCTTTGAAATTTGCGTGAGTTAATTACAGAGCTATTTCTAAAGGAGAAAATTCCTTTTAATATGTCATTTGGTTTGGAGCCAATGATGGAAGCCTCGAAGAATAAGAACTTATAATCACGCCTTCCCACAAGGGTCCCCGAAGAAGTAGGCGGAGGTGTGTAGGTAATATCCACACTACCACTATCCGCCAGAGATATATTTTAGGTGCCAACGTGACAGATGGCGAGTCCATCGCTGCTATCAAAGCACCATACACCTTTGCATTTCTGAGACAGTTGAGAAACAACATACGAGACTCTATTAACGAACGAACAATGCTTTAATTGATTTTCGCTCATGAATGTGTGTATTAGAGATAATATATCTCAATTACCACCGACACGTGACCGATCAGGGTTCAACCATAGACGAGACTTTCATCTTCGGCCAATTAGCACAAGGACACGTATTGCCAGACGTGAGAACATAGCTCTAGAGTGTCAATACATGAAGGCAATTAAACCGGTGTTCCAATTAAAGCTACGTACATAATATCTTCACGCCTTCCTAGAAGGATCTCGAACGGTAGAGATGCAGAAATAGTACCCTGTTACTGACGTCACATCAAGCAGCGTGGCCGGTCAACTTCGTCGGTCTTCGGGTCCTCCATCGGGCACCCCTCTACGCTCCGCGTCACCACTCACTCCTACGCATCGACGATCTTTTGTACACAATTGCCTAAATTACAGTTCATCTTATCAAAAAGCCTTGTGGTTTCATTAGTCAAGACCCCCAGCATCACAACTGGAGCTTGGCACTCAATACCCACAAATATACTTTTTGCCGGAGATAATATTTGACTTGCTAACGTGATATATGACAAGTCCATCGCTGTTACTCATACACGACTATACATACGTCTTAAATATCTTCTTAAACGTAACTGTGTAGGTTTCCTTTCGATCTTCTTCCTTGAACGTAAAGCTCGTGTCGTACCTAAATAATGTACTTAATTAAGGTTACCGCTTAAGTTTCAAGTGTCAAGTGTCTGGTACAGTCGAGATTCGAATTTGCAGTGTTTTTGTTGCAAGTGGCCTCGGGAAGAACTCGAATACGACTCATTCTAATGATAGCTACTTGTAGGTAATAAAGACAAAATTGTCTTTGAGGGACTTCGTTTATCTTCATTCCATTCTTCACGGGTTCCCGTAGGGATCAGCTGATGCGCAACAACTTCTTTTGCCGGAAATATATTAAAGTACAAAATTGAGAGTTGGCAATCCATCGCCGTTCCTTTTTAAACGTATGCAGGCTTTCCTTAATGTTTTCCATCGCTGTAAGCTTTCTAGTGATATGAATAATTGTACAAATCTTTTTTATTAGTAAACACATACATGTATGCATGTGGTACATAATCGCCCTGTGTCCCACGCGATGTAGGCTGAGTATTCCAAGAGAAAGAGAGGTAGGGCATAACGAGTTTCCCGTTCGAATTTGGAGCTGCCCGACTGGGGCAGGACCTCCACCTTATAAAAGTCCGTAGCCAAATAACACAATTTATTGTGTTGTGTTCCTACGCGGTGAATAAGGTTTCCAGTAATGAGCTCCTTGGGGTGGGGGGAGGATTGTTGTATTGTGTTGACAGCAGAGGGATTAGTCTCATTATGCTGCCAACATAGTAAAACTCTCCGAACACAGAGTGGCAACGCGTGTTCGTAACGTTGTGAACGTTTCAGTCCGGCTTTGCCTCCTCGTGAAGTTTTCCTTCATTATTAAACTCATGGAAATCAATGATATCATTTCACCCCCTTCTATAAGAATCCCCGAAAGGGTATGTAGAGGTGCAATCACAACACCGTTTCTTCGTTGGAAATGTAGCTGACGTGACATGTGGCGACTTCAAACTCATTTTGTACAAGCAGGATTCGACTGCGGTCCTGATTTTGCAAAGCACTCGGCCACACCGCGACAAAAATTAATGTATTCACAAAAATGATTCATGACACTAACGACTGCATCATTTATTTTTCCCTTTGCGTACACACCGCGAGACAAATTACTTCAAACTGTATGTTGTTTTGTCATACGGACCTCAATGTGGGCGGTGCTGATAAATTAATGTGGAGATGCCAGGGCGTAATAAATCAACCCGAATAATAAAACCTATTCTAGTTTGTTTAAGGTCTTTTATCGTTTTTACGATTCGCGGTTGGGTTATGTTGGTCATAATTTTGTCGCGTTATATGCTTCGATGTTCATATATTTTTCCTGTACAAAAATCGTCCATTATTTAATATCCTACGGATTTTAGATTCATAGTAATATGTCAGAGTTCTGTTGCATAAAAATAGGTCTCACATTACTCGTGGCTCATAATAGCCGTGGTGGCCGAGTGGTTCGAGCAGTTGCCTGCGACGCAAAGGTCGCAAATTCGAATCCCGCCTGTACCAATGAGTTTTTCTGAACTTAAGTACAATGATTAGTCACACCACGAGCTTTACGGTGAAGGAAAACATCGAGAGGAAACCTTCATACGTCCGAGAAGAAATTCAAAGGCGTACCTATGTATAGTCGTGCTCGAGTAACGGCGATGGACTCGCCATCTGTCACGTTGGCACCTAATATACCTCTGGCGGAAAGTGGGTGTGTGGGTATTACCTATACACCTCTGCCTACCCCTTCGGGGCCCTTGTGGGAAGGCGTGAGGATATATTATATTATATTTATTTATATACATTACTCGTTTCGAAAGGAGTTCCTTTCTGCGAACGCTCAGGTTGTAGAATGAACCCTTTTGAGGCTTTCCCTGGAGATTCTATGATATGGAGTTCTTACAAAGTGAAGAGAGCCCTGCAAGGTGGGGAACGCGCGAGCGATACACTTAATGTTGCAAGCGTCCATAGGTGGCGGTTACCCCTTCCCAAACGGACCGCAAGTCTAAAGTTAATAAAAAGTAAAGTTATTTGCTAATTTACTTGTATAAAAATCTTGGTTGTAATAATACATAAAGCCAATGAAGAAGTGATTAATGAAATATACTTAATGTAAATAACTCCATGTGAGATGTATAAGACACTTAACATATACATACAAACATATATCCTCACGCCTTCCCACAAGGGTCCCCGAAGGGGTAGGCAGAGGTGTATAGGTAATACCCACACACCCACTTTCCGCCAGAGGTATATTAGGTGCCAACGTGACAGATGGCGAGTCCATCGCCGTTACTCAAGCACGTCTATACATACGCCTTTGAATTTCTTCTCAGACGTATGCAGGTTTCCTCTCGATAAGCCATGGTGGCCGAGTGGTTCGAGCAGTTGCCTGCGACGCAAAGGTCGCAAGTTCGAATTCCGACTGTACCAATGAGTTTTTCTGAACTTAAGTACAGTGATTAGTCAGACCACGAGCTTCACAGTGAAGGAAAACATACAAACATACTTATCATCAAGCCGAGTCCCTAACGGGGTAGACAGAGAGTATAGAGCGCCAGTTCTCTCTAGACTTACATACCTCTTTCGCTTCGTCCACATTCATCGGTTTCTCTTGACTTCCCGTCCTTGATACGAATATATTCGCTTATTCATACATTTATTTTGGTTCTTTGTACAATTCATCTTATTAACATTAGCTAATGATGCACCCACTCGTTGCGACAGATGACATTGCTAAGGTGACTAGAAAGCTGTGTTGCTGATTAACTCAGCACTAACAATACTGGCGTAGAGACTGGGAGGTCTATACCTACCAATGGGAGCATGTGGGCTAAATATGATGTGGATGCACTTCCCATTAGCTCTATTCTCTCTGCCTACCCCGGATCCGTATGTATGTATCTTATACATTAGACACCTAGATCATGTTACATTTATAATATTAATGAAGTTTCATAAATCGATACAGAGATAACTATAAGCCTATGACAAACGGACGGTCGGACAATAAGTGACAAAAATATATTAACAAGATAAACTTGTCCTATCCGTAAACTTTTTATTGCATTCAGTTTCCCCAACACCGCCGCCATCTTTCTCCACAAGCGGTTTTTATTATACCGTAATCGAGCTAAGCCCAGATCCTCGGGGACAAATAAAATAAATCATAGTAAGACATCGAGCCAACCAGGGTAACATAGAGTAAGTGGCAAAATAAACTTAAGAGAACGCTGCTCCGCATCTACTCGTATTGGTGTTACAGCTGAACTTACAAAATACCTTTTGCTTAATGGGCGCTACCTCTGGTACTCGATTGTTCGAGGCAAGTGAATTCTTCGAGAAAGGTGTTCAAAAAAATAAATTTACATGTATACTAGTGCGATAAATTATGAGGATGTTTGTATCTCGTTCATGCAATAACTACTGAATGGAATTGGATGAAATATAATATAAAGATACATACATGCAGAGAGTATGGAGCGCCAGTTCCGTCTAGACTTACATACCTCTTTCGCTTCTTAATATAAAGATATACATATTTATATGTTTATAGATAGTGACATAGAAGAACGAAGACGAAGACGCGCCCCAATATTCCTCTTCATAGTTTATAGTGTAAGTGTGCAATCTTCCACTAATATTTGAGTATTATCGGTATACACTGATTATCTATCAAATGAATAGACTCGGTTCATACCCCTCGACTAGAAATTGGTGGGGCGCGTCGTCGTGGAAGTCACTATTTACATGTATGGTATAAGAGATGAAACCTATCTCGGTAACTATCCGGTATCCGGCGACCTTATTACAACTATTTATTTATTTATTTATTTAAAAAAATATATAAGTTAACAGCCCTGACCCAAAACACTTACATTTTAAATATTTACATTTGCAGTTACTTATTATATAATTAGACTGGAAGAAAAAATTAAATTTAACAAACAATAAATTACTTATGTACTATTTAATTTTTTTTATTTTATATTTATAGTACATACATACATACATATCATCACGCCAAGTCCCTAACGGGGTAGGCAGAGAGTATAGAGTAAGTATATAGTATAGTATATATATTTATAGTATTTACTATTTATTATAATTTTGTCGCACATCGAAGTGTATCGATTGATCTAATTCCTATAGTAACGTAACAATGTACGCCAGAAGCCAAACAGTCTATACGACGTGAGGCCCGTGAGATCTTTCCATCGGAATGTAAACACGACCTACCCTTTCATGACTTTCGCTGAATTTCAGGTATTCACCTGTAACTGTAATGCTATTAAGCTCTGCGGTACTTCAGAGCATCTCACATGAGTACTTGAAAACTTCAAGAACAAAGTAAATATTGTTTTAGATATAGGTAATTTTACTCTCAATTCAAGGATAGTTGTATCATTATTTGAACAACCCTTATACTAAATACTTGCCCAGTAATAATAATAATATTGGTCTGAATGTTTCTTTAAACATTAATAATAATAAGAATAAATACCTGGGACAATTCCACACAATTTGCTATAATCCCAAATTAAGCAAAGCTTGTGTTATGGTAACTAGGCTACGATATATTAACATATATAGATAGATATATACTTAAATACATAGGACATCCAAGATTAAGGTACAAATATTCGTATTCATCACACGAATATCTGCCCTCAGCGGGATTCGAACCCGCGACCTCAAGTTTCAGTCAGGAGCTCTAACCACTAGACCAGACGGTCGTCTGACAGATGAGTGACTGGTGACATTCAGACAGACATCTCTTTAGAAGCCAGGTCTTTTTAGACCTGGCTGACGCATTCTACTCCCTCTGCCTTCTTCACGGCGTGTTGAATATTCCATTTTAAATAAAACCTTGTGTACCAAAAACGTATGGGTACAACACTAAAGGACTGATGAATGTGAATGAAGCGATAGAGATATGTAAGTCCAGAGAGATCTGTCTCTACTCTCTCTGCCTACCCTGTGAGGGGAAACATTGTTTCATGGCAGAAACTAGTAATGGCATAAATTTAGATTTTACACTTTTTTTTCCGTTACAGCAGATTTCTGTATACATGTAATTTGTGGAATTCAAATACGAAAATAGAGTAAAAAAAATATGCTTTTTTAGACAGGATTTTTTAAATATTCATATGCTTACCTTCATTGTATAGATTAAGACATTTTTGATCAAAATGTTCTATTTACTGTGACCTCCGTATTCACAGCATCCGAAAACTTCTAGAAGCTTGTAGAAGAAAACTGTAATATTTTCTGAGATACCCTGTATTCACAGCACCCGAAAACATCTACAAGTTTCTTGAACACGTCTGTTCTATTTCCTGAGACTGTGTTTAAGGAATCATTCAGTTTGATCCCTCGCATCTGATAAATAACTTGCTAATATGATGTGCGAGACAATCGAATATTTCCTTCCCATGATCATGTGCTAGCAATAAATGGGAGAAATTTTGCTTGGGACACAGTTTCTTTCCATTGTTGCTATACAGGCGTTTTGTTCATACCACTAAGGTGAAAAACAAGCATATCGTCCACCTCATGGTAAGCGGTTACCGTCGCCCGTGAAACAGGAGTGTATTCTCTAAGGAAAACTCTTTTGCAACCGCGCGGTTTCGAACGCGTGATTACGAAACTGTGATTCCAAAGTATGATATATTATATTAATATAGACACACATATACATGAATACATAGGATATCCAAGATTTAGGTTGAAGTACTAGAGTATATGACACAAATAGCCGTCAGCGGGAATCAAACCCGCTACCTCAAGCTTCGCAGTCTAGAGCTCTGACCACCAGACCAGACGGTATTCGTCTATAACAGGTTTACCGCAGCGAATGTCATGCTGTACATTGGATAGCGTGAACGCTCATAGAAAAGCTCATCTTCGACTGTAGGAGATTATTTGTTCCGTAAGACAACGGACACGCACCGAAGTCAATAACCTTTTACGTGGCAATCATTCGATAAGGGAGGCCTTTGCCCAGCACTGGGTAAGTAATGGCCCAGCCATCATCCGGATAGGTTGCTAAAAGCCGCTGCAATTTATCAGCCAAACAAATGGGGTATAAAGTTACCTTTATTGAAAAGTATTGAGACGAAACGTTGCAGACTTAGATAACATTTAGGGTTCAATTGTTTTTTCTGCTTTAATTGCAACCCAGATCAGACATTTAGTAAGTCTATACCTACTTTCCTCGGCCCCAGTGATCAAATACACATCCCATTATTTTGTTTTGATGTTTTCAATTTTCAATTATGACATTCAATTAATTAAACGTTTTCAATTATGACATTTTTGCCTGATAGAATTATCAGGCAAAAATGTCATAATTGATAACGTTTAGATACTACAATTCATAATTTACTGCTACACTACTTTATGTCAACTATAATAATAATAATATAATATATCCGCAAGCCTTCCCAAAAGGGTCCCCGAAGGGGTAGGCAGAGGGGTATAGGTAGTATCCATACACCTATACATTTACATTTCTATTTTTTAGTTGGATTTTCTATAAAAAGTGTATTTTTTTAGTTTTTTAAACTATTATTTATTTTGACTTGGCATTATATTTTTTAAGAATCAATAACATCGTTGCCATGGTAACGGTGGGATATGTTCACGCATAGAATCCAAATGAGCTGAACTAAGGCTTTATTTGAAGCCAAAACTTTTCATTATGTTTTAACTTTAACACAATGTTGTACCAAAGGAAATTACTAACCACAATATCATAAAGATAAAGACGAGGCTTGAAATATTGGCAAGCGGTGGTCTCAATGGCTCAATTTAACATAAACTGCACTAGAAATAGCTGGAATATATTTAACAATGTACAAATTGCTAAATAAATCACTCTTTGTTTGTGGAAAATTTGTTATTGAACATTGAAACTAAAGGCTTTCTACTTAAGTACTTTATGAATATCTTCGTATATCTATGTATATTCATGATTATCATATCGATCAAACACTTCAAGATAGGAACGTAAAGAGTAATCGGCGAGCATGTATGATGAATGCGGATGAAGTGGAAGAGGTCTGTAAGACTAGACAGAAATGGCCCTCTTTTAAGAACTAGGCGTGATGATATGCCTAGAGTATATATGTAACAATTAAGAGATTTTTTTCGTATAAGCTTTCACGAAGGCATCTCACCAAGAAGACGAATAGGTCGTCTTCTCGGTCGTTATATCCTCGAGACGACGAGGATAGAACGTAATAGTACTTTTTGCTAAGCCCTTCTGTATCCAGAATGTGATGCAGTCTTTGTGATCCACACGAACCACTCAGCTGTCATATTTCATGTTATACAGACTAAGGCTGAAGAGACTGGTGAATGTGGACGAAGCGAAAGAAGTATGTAAGCCTAGAGAGAACTGGCGCTCTATACTCTCGGTCTACCCCGTAAGGGACTCGGCGTGATGATATGTATGTCAAATCAAATCAATCAAATCAAAATCTTTTTATTTCACATAGGCCCAGGTGGGCACTTATAAAACGTCGAAAAAGAAGCACGGTTCGGGTTGGTCGCTTCCATGGAGAAGAACCGGCAAGAAACTCCATGGTTACTCTTTTCAAATCATTGTATGTATGTATGTCATATAGATATCTTTTCATATTTTGTTCGGATATATCGTATCAGGCAAAAATTAAAAAGCCGTGCTTATGTAACGGCGATGGACTCGCCATCTGTCACATTGGGACCTAAAATATATCTCTAGTGGAAAGTGGGTGTGTGGGCACAACCTATAGGTACTCCTCTGCCTACCCCTTCGGGGAGCCTTGTGGTAAAACGTGTGGATATTTGAAAAAACGTTTGGATACTACAATAATATTCTGCCACAATACATTATGTACGGTATGTATAATATAAAAGTCTATGGACTCCTAAGGCCGCCTATTCACCCCCATAATCAACAGCAGCGCGCCATTCACGCCCAACGATGTAATTACAACTAGCAAGTATCAACACAGGCCCTCATTCAAGTCTAAAGGGGCTGCCTAGCTTCACCTCATTTATTCATAGACATTCCGGCGACATGAGGACGACACGAGCGACCGGATGCATTCAACCGGCAAGATTGGTAGGGTGCATGCTATGTACGTATAGGGCTAGAAACCCCGCGGGTTCTATATGAAATATAAGCTGGTATAAGTACGATGTAAAGGTTGCAAGTTCATATCCCGACTGTATAACATGTAGAGTAGACTACCTACTAATAAAAGAAATGCGAAAGTTTGTACCACAAGAAGAAAAAAACGTTGGTTTTCTTTCGTGCATAAACTATTGAACGGAATTAGATTTGACATTAATCTTAAATAGGATAAAAAAATATCCATGATAAAATTTTACGCGAGTGGAGACAATACATGAATATGTTTATATCATTACGTGTAGAGCCGTGGTGGCCGAGCGGTTAGATTAGTTGCCTGCAACACCAATTGCAAGTTCGGATCTCGACTGACCCAAGCATTTTGATGAACTTAAGTTCGGTGATTGGTCACACTACGAGCATTACGGTGAAGTAAAACATCGAGAGGAACCATGCATACGTTATTGTAGTTATTGAGTAACTGTGATGGGCTCGATCTGTCACATTGGCAAGGTATATTAATATATATATAGTAAGCACTCTGCCTACCTCTTCGGGGGTCCTGGTGGGAATGTCTTCAAAGTTCAAAATGCACACATCTACAAGATAATCGCTGATTTCAGTGCCCGTCAGAATCTGTCTACAGGCGTTATATAAAGCATCAGTGGAATGTACGGCATTGCACTGCTACGCCAAATTCCGGTTTAGACATATTTCATCGCAGCTGCACTGTAAGTTAAGTCCTACACATTAATCCGATATTTCTTAAAAGAGCTTTCTGATGAGCCGTGGTGGCCGAGTGGTTCGAGCAGTTGCCTGCGACGCATAGGTCGCAAGCTCGAATCCCGACTGTACCAATGAGTTTTTCTGAAGTTAAGTACAGTGATTAGTCACACCACGAGCTTTACGGTGAAGGAAAAAATCTAGAGGAAACCTGCATACGTCTGAGAAGAAATTCAAAAGGCGTATGTATAGTCGTGCTTGAGTAACGGCGATGGACTCGCCATCTGTCACGTTGGCACCTAATATACCTCTGGCGGAAAGTGGGTGTGTGGGTATTACCTATACACCTCTGCCGACCCCTTCGGGGACCCTTGTGGGAAGGCGTGAGGATATATTATATTATATTTCTTAAAAGAGGACTAGTCTAGTTTTTACCTTGCCAGATGTAAAAAACTTCGAAATCCAAATATTTTATTCAACGAGACAGGGAACACTTATTGAACGTCATAATAAAACTAAAGTTGCTAAAGCTACCACCGTTTCAAAGAACAAACAGTGAAACAAACTCCCCGGTTTTCATTTGTTAACTTTTATGTAGGGGTAGAAGAAAAAATATTTAATAAATTAATAAATAATTTGCATTGAATTTGTTTTGATACTGCATTGAAATTCAACGTATCGGAATGTTTCTAAGTTCGCTGAGAATTAAGTCCGCTTTCTACACTCTCCTCCTTTAATGACCGGATGAAAAACTCTTAGCTTTGAACTCAATCTTTTTAGTTTTTGTTAGCGTAGCGTCTTTGTAATTAGTGAAAAGTGCGCTCTTAGCTCCAGTAGTTATATTAATAGAGGACGATTTCCAGGTTGTCATGTTAGCTTTTAAGTTGTCAACTCACCTCTTCCTTTCGTGATAATATAGTTCAATGACCTGTCACTAAAAGTTTTTTTTTTATTGTTTAAAGATAGTTGTTCGTGGGCACCCTAACGGACTCGCCATTTCTCCACACAGGATTCGATACTATATGGTTACGCCACACATGTATTGTTGAGAAGGCATTTGAACTGCATCCAGACTATTGTTATGCCTTTATTTAAAGTCCTTGTAGGTATTCAAAAGTTTACCATTTTGAGTTTGAACACATTTATTTCCTAAAGATTATTTTACAATTCGCTTGATTTCGAGAAATACTAGTTAAATCTTTATATATATATTTCTTTTGTCTTTCGTTTGTCACTGAACTCCTCCTAAACGTTTTTTTTTGTATTGTCTCTCGTAGCGTGAGTTCCGGGAACTTTTGCTACTTAACCGGTCTATGGCGAGACCTAGGCCTCCAGCCAGGCACTTTATTTCTAAGCAACACAGCTAAGGGCACCCCCTGTGGGGTACGAACCTCGGCTTAGGGCGTTGCTGGATCGCGAGCAAGGGAGCTTTAAAAATTTCACCCTTCAGAAAATGCTGCTTTGCATTTAACTACCCGCCAATAACTCAAACTAGACGGAACAAGGTATGACGGAAATTAAAATAGAAGGTAAATGCATTGAAAGTTTCACAAAAGTGCATTTTACTATAACGAGGCAGGCGTCGGGTTGGCGATGTCATGTAACTTGACAAATTGGTAGCACACTACGACGGATATCAGAAAATGGTATTTTCAGTTGGCGGCGTTTCATTTTAGGTAAAATTTCACCTAGTAATGGCTTTGAAGGTAATCTAAGTAATTCATATTATATGGCTATAGTAATGTTCAACTCTTTTAACATATGTCTGTATATTATTATCTATTTGATACTATAAAAAATATTTTAGAATAAATACATCGCGAACTTTGTGAAGGAACATCGAGAGGAAACCTGCATACGTTTGAGAAGAAATTCAGAGATGTATGTGAAGGTTTACATGAGAAACACCGATGGACTCGCCATCAGTCACGTGATACCACCTCTGTCTACCCCCTTGGGAGACCGTTGTGGGTAGGCGTCAAGATATTCAAAAGTAGCTAACCCATTCTCACATAATGATGTCTAAAATTGTGATTTCAAGAAATGAATGGTCGCCCAAATTAAAATGGACGCAGTTCCCAGGAGGCTGTAACGTTAAGTGCCGTAACTTGGCACTTCGTAGTCTATTAAAGTCGAGAAGAGGAATATTTTTCAAAGGCTTCGTATAAATAGATTTAGCGCTGGCGACACAAACAAGGTTGGACCGAGGCGGAGGCTAACAGATGATATATCTAACCCACTTTGCTTGGTTTTAGAAAGTTTTTTTTACTACAAATTTGCAAGCATTCCGCCTAACAGTAAGCGGTTACTGCGGTCTATAGCACATATCAGCATCTAACAAACTTATTCTGCATCCTATCTATCAAATAATACTACTCATTACCCGCGGCATCACACGCGTTAGTCGTAGTATATGTTTCCAGAATTTATGATCACGTATGTTCCAACAAGAAGTCGTTTTCCTTCTACAAAAATACATACATATATATCATCACGCCGAGTACCACACGGGGTAGGTAGAGAGAGTAGAGCGCCAGTTTTCTCTGGACTATCTGACCATTTTTGCTTCTATTTTGCTTCGTATACATTTGTCAGTCACTTTATACTCGCTTGTCGGTTTCGAAAACTTTTGACACTTACAAAATATTACAACGTTAAATATATTTATTTATCATCATTTATTTATCATCATACCACCACGCGGAGTCCCTAACGAGGTACGCACCACAGAGCACCAGTACTCTCTTGACTATTTATTTATGATGATGTTAGATAGATTAAAATAATCTTGTCTTAGCTAGAGTCGGTACGCTGCCTGTAAAAGAATCGAATGCATATACTGCTATCACAGCATTTCCGACAGGTGTACAGGTAGTACCCACATACCCACTTTTCGCCTTAGATATATTTTAGGTGTGATTAGGTGTGAGTGATTAGTCACACCACGAGCTTTACGGTGAAGGAAAACATCGAGAGGAAACCTGCATACGTCTGAGAAGAAATTCAAAGGCGTATGTATAGTCGTGCTGGAGTAACGGCGATGGACTCGCCATCTGTAACGTTGGCACCTAATATACCCCTGGCGGAAAGTGGGTGTGTGGGTATTACCTATACACCTCTGCCTACCCCTTCGGGGACCCTTGTGGGAAGGCGTAAGGATATATTATTATTATATATTTTAGGTGCTAACGTGACAGGTGGCGAGTCCATCGCCGTTACCATACATACGCCTTTGAGTTTCTTCTCAAACGTATCAAGGTTTCCTCTTGATGGTTTCCTTAACCGTTAAAAAATGTCATAGCATTAAATATATTAAAAACTTCGCATAAACCAAAATAAAAACCACAAAATGTAACCTTAATCTCTTCAAAAGCTCGCTGCTCGAAAATCATATTACAAAATGCAGCGTCAATTTGAGCTGAGATCCAGAACGTCACCTTGTCTAAGCAAAGCAAAATGGTTGCCATATTTAAAATTGCATTTTAAAAATACTATTCACAATGTGATGTAATCATGTCATTTAAAAAAAAAAACGTATTTCACATCACATTATTTTAGTAGTTGAGTTAGGCAGTTTTCTTGAGAAAAACAGTACGAATTTTTTGCCTTATATAAATGACAAAACGAGCTGAGTCAACGTAACTTAGAGTACATACATACATATCATCACGCCAAGTCCCTAACGGGGTAGGCAGAGAGTATAGAGCGCCAGTTCTCTCCAGACTTACATACCTCTTTCGCTTCGTCCACATTCATCAGTCTCTTCATACATGCTCGTCGGTTTCGAGTACTCTTGACGTTCCCGTCCTTCATGATAGAGTACATGATATGATAATATTCTTGTGATCAGATTAAATCTTGAAATATTTTTTGTCTACTTCCTCACGCCTTCCCCGAGGGTCCCCGAAGTGGTAGGCAGAGGTGTATTATGTCTACTTATCTTATCTATTTTCAAATTGTAGCGCCCCGCGGCTTTACTTGCGTCAAATTCCATTTCAATGATTTATTTTTTCTGAAATAAAAAATACCGTACTTATATGCTAGTTCAGCTAATAATATGCCAAATAGCATGTTATTCCGTCCAGCTGACCTGGTGTAATTGACTAACAATCATGCTCACTAACTTTCACATTTATAATGCTACCAGGATTCTAAGTGAGTCTTTGGTAAAAATAACTTTAAAATTTAATATTAAGGAAGACGTACATAAACTTGATCAAAATGTTTACCTCAAGTTTTACCCCCAGCTCGCTCAGCCCAGCCCAACCCAGCTAGCTCAGTGCAGTCGAAATGAAATAAGTTAGTAGCTTGCAACCAAAGCGCGCATATTTAACCAATTGACTTAACGTAACGAAGGATAACTGCCGGAAATAAGGTGAATGGAGCCATGTCGGCGTTGATGGGCAGTAAAAGTCTGAGCAAGAATGCTCGAGTTGCTGTCCACAACGCGATATTGGTACCTACCTTATTGTATGGCAGCGAATCCTGGATATGTCAGAGGAAGTATGAAAATAGCTTGAATGCAGTCGAGATGCGATCCCTTCGAAAAATGTGCGGCGTGACGATATTAGATCGAATCCGCAATGAAGAGATTCGCAAATCAATTGGCGTGAATGAGGGCGTAATTGTAAAGATGAAGAAAGGCATGTTACATTGGTTTGGACACATAGAAAGGATGAGTGAAGAAAGATTGACGAAACAGATATACAAAGCAAAAGTGTGTGCAAGAAGAGGTAGAGGAAGGCCACGTTCCAACTACCTGGATCAAATAGATCGGACTCTGAAGGACGGGAACGTTAAGGGTACTCGAAACCGACGAGCATGTATGAAGAGACTGATGGATGTGGACGAAGCGAAAGAGGTATGTAAGTCTAGAGAGAACTGGCGCTCTATACTCTCTGCCTACCCCGTTAGGGACTTGGCGTGATGATATGTATGTATGTATGACTTAACGTAAATATAGCGCTTAATATATACTATCAAATAAATCGATCAAATCGAACGGACACGATAAGAATATATATGATAAGTGTACTCGAACCGGCGAGCATGTATGAGTGGCTGATGAATATGGATAAAGCGAAAAACCTGTATGCCTGTTGAGAATCGACGCTATTCTCACTCTACATACCCTTTCTATACCCACACAAACACATATCCCTGAAGAATTAGGCAGAGGTAAACCCACTTTTTGTCCGAAATTCTCGAGCGCTATCATCGACTCTACATAGGTCTTTGAACTTCTTCTCAAACATAATATGCAGGTTTCTTCTCGATTATTTTGTTCACCGTAAAGGGTGTGACTAATCACTGTACTTAATTTCGGAGAAACTCATTGGTACAGAGGGGATTCAAATTGTCGGCTCGTTTTATATAGATACATATCAAGCCGAATCCCTCACGCCCTAGGGCAGAAGGCGTAATAATTTATTCGATCTAGGTAACTTATACATTTTTTGTTTATCTGTTCGGAAACCTAAGCTTATGGAAGGCTCACATTCTCAATTGTTTGTTTGTTCCAAAATAATGCACCATTTTCGTTCACGTCCATCATTTTAAATGTACACAATAAGCCGCACCCGGGATGGATTGCTCGCGCAGATAAGCGTCAACCTTGTGTGTTTTCAGTCAACAAAATGGTGATTATTCAAAGCATTTTGGTGCTCTCATATTAACACATTCGTGGACACTTACGACCACAGACGTCACTAAATGTATGACACGTAGGTACGACAGTATGCCTAAATTGAGTATTTACTTGTATAAAAATAGTACGCCACACAACGATACATTTTCCTTTACATGTTTAAGAGCGGTATGTTGCACTGTCATCAATGAAATAATAAACTCCGTGCTCTCAACATAATTAATAAAAAAAACATCTCTGGAAAGTACTGCCATCACAATATGTTCATAGACAGAGTACATACATACATACATACATA